>JABFIG010000101.1:0-86801 GCA_017139545.1 Ambrosiella cleistominuta | reverse complement strand
GCCCAACAAGGGCTTCTAGTAAATAATTGCAAAAAATAAGGCGGTATTAAACCTTTACCCCCCTCCCCCCCCCCGTCCCGAGCGTATCTCCGATCGCTCTTTTACTTCTTGCTCCCCTTTCTTTTCGAAATGTCTTTCGACTTCAATTCCTCTGGAGGAGCAGACGCCCATCATCTACTGGACTTGGATCTCTCAAACAACGCTGCTGTCTATGATCCTCAACGCCAGCGGTTTGCCATCACCACATCGGCTGCGGCTTCACATTCTCCAATTTCTCACACACTACCCGGTGCTGTTGATTTCGCTGTGTCACCTACGTCGTTGATTCCTCACACGCAGCATCAGCAAAAAAATCGCATTTTCCAGCGGCAACCACAACAGACACAGAATCAACAGATTCACCACCAAACACAGCAGATTCCCCTCGGATTGACTCCATCTGCTCTCGCCACCATGATGCCCTCTCAGAACTGGCAAATGGGCCTGGACATGGCTGCGGTGACGTCGGTGCCATCCCCCACCTCTTCTAACGATGAGCAACAACACCAACAGCAACTTCAGCACCCGCAAGCTGGATCACCGCACCATGTTTCTCAGTCTGGCAGCCAATGCTCCAGTCCTCATTCTCAACACAGCCCTCACTCCTCACATCATTCACCGTTGACCTTCTCAGCAAGTTTGAGTCCACTTCCCGATTGGGCGATTCATCAACAATCACCGCCCATGCCTCATTCAAACTCACCACCGATGCAACATCCTCAGATTCCCGTCTCGATGCCATCCAACGATGCCCAATTCATCAATGACACTGCTCTGCTCGGCTTCAGTACTTTCCCTACCAACTTTAATACTGCACCTCTTGGGTTGATCCCCACCAGCCAAGCTGCGTTGGCCACTAGCATCGCCATGGAGCAGTTTAACAATATGCCTGCCATGGATGACCCGCTCCAATGGTCAAATCTTGGTGTCCAGCCCTGGGCTGATTTGGGTGGTTCTTTGCAGTTGAGCCCCATGCCCCGCATGCCTAGTGTTGGGTCTGGCTCTCCTAACAGTGCCTATCTCGAGGTGGTATCAATTCCTGGTAGTAACCCAAGCATAACTGGTGAGAACTGGAGCATGGTTGACTGGAACACTAACCTGATGCAGCAGAACGCTGCCATCTTCAACCCCGGCCAGACTCTACACCTCGGTGGTAGTCCATCCGACTCCGATTCTCTTGGCGCTGCTTTCAGCACTATCGATGAATTCCCCATCACTTCCTACTCAGCAACTGGATCTGATCACCATGACGGCAGCTCCCCCAGTAGTCATGGCCAGGGCTGTTTCCACGAGCACCCTCACGGTATACATATGGAGGCCCATCACGCTCACATGTCTCATCATGGCCACAATCACTCCCACAGCACTGATCTATCTCCCACGGTGGCCACCCCCATGCCCATAAAGGCATCCGCTCCGCCCACGGCTCGGTCTTCACCTCTGTCACGCAGCCCTGGTAAGGGTTCTGGTGTCATCTCTTCGTCCCCCGTCTCCTCCACCGTGGCGCGGCGCAACTCGGGCATTAGGAAGAGCCCCGTTTCCAAGCCCAAAGTGGTTCGTCGTACCTCAACTGGCAAGAAGGATGGTACTGGAGAGAAGAAGGTTGGCCGTAGAAAGGGCCCTCTCCTACCCGAGCAGCGTAAGCAGGCCTCCGAGATCCGTAAGCTTCGTGCCTGCTTGCGTTGCAAGTTCCTCAAGAAGACCTGTGATAAGGGCGAGCCTTGCACTGGTTGCCAGCCGTCTCATGCTCGTCTGTGGCAGGTTCCTTGCACTCGTATCGACATCAAGGATATTGGGTACTTTATGAAGGACTGGAAGGCAGATTATGCTCGTCACCTCGATCAGGGTGTTTCCGTGTATAATGTCAAGGGCTTCTCGTCTGTTGAGACTTTGATGTGGATCACTCATGGCTATGGTTTCGCCCTTCCTGTCATGGTCCGCGAAGTCTTCGTTGCTGATGATGACTGCTTCCAGGTCGACTGGGTCGAAAACAACCCTCCTGAGACTGAACACATTAGCTATCAGGTCCGCACCGAGCGTCTCGATCTGGGTGCCGGTGGCATTAACCCTGCCGTTGTTTCCGAGTACCTTGACAAGCACATTGATGAACGCTTCCAAGAATTTGTTGATGATTATTTCGAGGGTACTCCGTTTATCACGGAGATTCTCAAGACCGCCCATCGCTACTACAAGAAGGAGCAGAGTCCCGTTATCCGTAAAGCTCTGAAGCTTGTTATGGCTTACAACCTTACTATGCACATAACCATGATTGAGAACCCTGCCGCCGAGCATGAATTCGAGGGCACCATTGATGACGAAGACTCTAAGTTCTACGGCCGCACTGTTGCCCCCGTCATGATTAACTTCCAGATAAAATGTGCCATGGCTGACATGTGGCGTGAGCTTCAGAAGGATGTTCTCGAGGAGTTGTCCCAACTCTACTCTTCTGTATACAGCGGTGAGCGTCTCAAGAACTGGCCGACCATCTTCATGCTGGCTTCCGTTCTGCTTGCTGTCTGGGAAGAGATGCAGTTCGATTGCAATTACCGTGTCCCTGACCCAGCCGCGGTCAACAAGTTCTGCAACGATATGGAGACTACCCCTGTGGGTGTTATTGTTGGTCTCTTCCATGCCATCTCGCAGAAGCTGCCTGCCTTCACTGATTGGGATACCCGCAAGCACGGCCACGTTCTCAACAACAACCCAGCAGTCTGCGAGGCTCTAACTGAGGTCCGAGAACACGTTATCAAGCACGAGTCCTATCTTCGGACACGTCCTGATGCCAAGTTCAACCCGAACGACTTTGACTCCTTGTCGAACAAGTTCCTGTCTAAGCTGGTCATCAAGGCTAACTAGACTCCTCTCCCCTCTTTAAGTCTGTATATGGGTATTGAAAAAAAAAAGTTGTTTCGGTTTTGTGATTTGTTGACAGTCTGGATCCTGTGTGTTCATAACGGGCTTCAATGAGAAGTGACCGTAGATGACCTTCCTATCTTTGTTGACACTTTTGTTTTGCTTGTTCTTTTGTCTTCCTTTTCCCTTGTCATAACTCTCCAAGGCCTTGATTTGGGAGCACCTTGCTCTTCACAATGGCCTCAAATTTGAGTGTGAGGGGATCTCTTCTTTTCTATCTCTTGTTTTCTTTCCTCGTTTTTGTCATTTATCCCCAAGCGCATTTTGAATTTCTTCTGACGATGTGTGACGACCTACCTCTGTTTCTTTAACGACCTGTTTTGCTTTATTTAACCGACGATCCCGTTCTTGTTTTTCCCGCTTATCGACCATAATGTATGACTTGCATCCACTATTTAAACTTGGCCTTTTACAGGTCATGGCGAAATGAATTGAAAATGTGTTGAACGATGATTTTTGCTATACTGGAGGGGTGATGTGAACATGGGATTAACGTGGCGTTGAAATTTTGGGATACCAAGCGTTATGATTGTATTTTTCTCTGTTTTACGGTTTCTGCCGATGATTGTTTAGTTTTGATTAATCTGTACTTTTTCTTCTGAGAACATGTCGCTCTAAATGCACTCATTATGATTTATTATGATGTCACGATTAGCCTGATTACCCTATTCATTCCATGAGATTCTGTTACACTATTGTTAAACTCTAGGAACAAAACATGTGGCGCACGCCACCACAATGATAAAGTTATTGCCATAAGTCGTCTCCGGGGTTTCAGACTTTTCTAACTAATGGCGGGATCCAATGCCTAGATTCTGCGAGGGGGTGGTTCTTTTTTTCGATCATGCACTAAGATTCATTATCCCAGCGACTCACTTGTTAGTTAGTGGCTGGAACCCAAAGATCGTGAATTACTGCTTTTGAGTATAATTATGAATCATTTTGTACTACTGACATGAAGTTCCATAATTACCAACGACACTTCATGGCATAAATTAAAGAGTACAGACAATAGAGTTTTTCATTGTGAATATTTTTCGTAAAGGCAAAAAGAGAACAAAACCATACAATGATTGAGGCTAGATAGCACACTTGCGAAAGGCTCGGCAAACCTGCACATATATGCAGATAGCTGGTGGACTCGCCTTTCTGACTATACCCAGGGCTCTCACCATGTCGTCATTCCTGGCTCAATCGGGACCATTCGATTCAGGGCTCAAGCACAGATAACCTTTACCTCGGATGTGTCAAACAGACAAGCGACAAGCAACACTTCAGACTCGATGGCCTCTGATATTTTTTTTCAAGGCACTTGTTATCATCGCAATTCACGATTGCCTCATCCCTTTTCGTTGTCCATTGCTTCTTGAGACCAGATGCAAACCTAGATTGAGAGCAAGCACATAGTCGCAAGCAGTGGAGGTAGTGTGGGCACAGAATACTAATTCTTATACGGCAATATTAATATTCTAAGTTGTCCATGATACGATGTGCCTTAATCAGGAAATGCCGATAATTTTTGCCTAACCTTTGCCTCTACTCAGTGACAACATTTTTTGCGTCTACCTGATTCTCCCCCTGTTTTCGACGTGTGCATTTTCTCGGCGGGTTCCCATTCGTTTTTGTAGAGAGAAGCGTAACTAACGTAGACTTTTTGTGTATGAATTTGTAGCTTGGTAATTATGGCGATAGAACGATTTGTAAACTCAAAATTTCGTAATTTAGGCCAAGTTTGCAATAATATGATAATTGTGAGGTAAACAGCTAGCGCCCCACCAAAGTCCTACAGTGATCGGTAGTCATAATCCTACAGTGTACTGCCCCTTTGATTGAGATAGTGGTGATAACGGTCGCGCCCAAAACTAGTAGAAAGTGGGGTAATTGGAAATCCCGGTCAGGTACTAGGAACTTCTTATGGACCACTGGATTATACAGTATTCAGAAGTACTGGAACCTTACATGGGTAGCTTGATACACCGCTCATGTCTGGAAACTACTCGCGACATCCCCTAACTTCCAGATAAACAGTACAATGAGGCACTAGACAAGTTGCGCATTCGTCCATAGATCGGTTAGCCGAGAAAGAGATCGTAGGACTATAAATCAGTGCAGGCCACATGTCCGCACATATTGATGAAAAGTCCATAGATAGATCAGTAATAATTGAATAATATCTATCTAGCTTGCGGCGCATAGGATCATAACATTGCGATCCAACAAATCCTGACAGCTGCCCAGTAGCTTGTTCCATCCTGAATTATAGCGGCTGGTTGACGGTTGGCTACCAAGATGTCACTTTGTCTCCCTCCTAGGCTAAGGCTGCACAAGCAGTTTGATCTGTTTGGGGCAAGTACTTCAAGAGAGTCATGCATCACTGCGCCTTCTATTGATAATGATGCTGGTAGCTTCTGCAGCAAATGGCAGGCAACCCAAGGCTTGGGTATAAAGGCCGATTTCCCCATCCATATTAATTGACGCTTTCTTATTCTCTTCTCCCTCCATAACCTTTTCTGCATTTGCATCCTTGATCTGATAACTACACATCGCATCAACCTCTCAATTTTATTCATCGTCATATCACTGTTGTCATTTTGTATCCATTAGCCAAGATGCAGATTTTCGTTAAGACTCGTAAGTTTAGTCCATCACATTTCCTCGCACTTTACGATCCATACCCACATTTTCCTCTTGACCATTCACTAACATTCTATTGCGAACAGTTACTGGCAAGACTATTACCCTGGAGGTCGAGTCCTCCGACACTATTGACAATGTGAAGTCGAAGATTCAGGACAAGGAGGGTATTCCCCCTGACCAACAACGTCTCATTTTTGCCGGCAAGCAGCTTGAGGATGGTCGTACTCTTTCTGATTACAACATTCAGAAAGAATCTACTCTTCACTTGGTTCTGCGTCTTCGTGGTGGTATGCAGATCTTCGTCAAAACCCTCACCGGCAAGACGATCACTCTCGAGGTCGAGTCCTCCGACACTATTGACAATGTGAAGTCGAAGATTCAGGACAAGGAGGGTATTCCCCCTGACCAACAACGTCTCATTTTTGCCGGCAAGCAGCTTGAGGATGGTCGTACTCTTTCTGATTACAACATTCAAAAGGAATCTACTCTTCACTTGGTTCTTCGTCTCCGTGGTGGCCAGTAAGCTGGCTCCCAATGCTTTGTATTTTTGGATTGAACGCGATTTGGACTTATGAACTTCCGATCGCCAGTTTTTATTTTAGTAATGATATTCTTATTGTAGCACAGCGCTACAGCTGACCAAATATTTTTTTTTTGACTTGAAAATGCATGTTTTCATTTTGGTGAATGTTGCGCTGGTTTTCGGTCGGGTCCATCGAGCGCAGTATGATACCGTGGTCATTATCAAGATTGTGTGAAACCTTGCGCTTAGTCACCGGGGAGGTATGACCTCATTACTTTCGTTAATCAAATCCTGTTAGGGAACCAATCGCATGCGCCTGTCTCAACTTAAGTAGCAAAAATATTCGCGGACATTTTGTGCAAATGTACCACAAATCAAAATCAATTCAGGACCGATGACTAATGTTGAACCATTTTTGATATTCCACCATTTGTTTTAGATAACATAGTTCTTCAATTTTGCTTCTATTCTGCACCTTCATATATACATTTTCTCCACAAACCTCAGCACCAACCTTCATTCGACACGACCATCCGACCGTATCTCAATCAAACCAACTAATCATATATTATACTCCGCCACTGTCACTTCGCGAGTATCGAGACAAGGCGTATTTCAACAATTGAACCATGGCTGTTACATTTGCGACAGCAGGACAGTCGTCCTTTTTCTCGACCAACATCCCGGCCGCTTCCGCACAACCCGAGATCACCGGCTCGACAAATTTAGGACCGATGTTCGGCGGATTCGGCTTACAAACGAAGGCGCATCTCCAGCGTGTATACACAGAACACGGAGAAACCAATTGGGGCCGCGTACATTTCTATCGCGAGACATCCGGAGACATTCCTTATGAGCTGCCGGTTGACATCACCAATGCTAAGGAGCCGACAGGCGCAGATGAGGATGAGTGCTGTATGGTGTGTCTACCGTCGGTTCCGAGCTACATGAGCCATCCACAGTTTTGCTTGTTTTTGCAAGATTGTTGGTTGGATGAGATTGCGCACATCAGGATGGTTTCTACCAAGCAGTCGTCGGGTCGGATAACACTTATCGAGTTTCACGAGAAGCGCAAAGCTCGTGATTTTAGAAAAGAGTTTAATGGGAAGAAGTTTTCTACCGAGAGACAGGTACGTACATCAAGACAGGTATCTTTATGCCATTTTTCGGGATTAAGTTAACGATAAATCATGAACGGTAGAACGATATTTGTGAAGTGGTTCTTCTCCAGGCTATTACTTTCGAATCGACTGGCGACAAAACCTCGACTAAATCTCCAGCTGAACTTCCCACCTGTCCAGTATGCCTCGACCGTATGGAAGACTCGAGTGGTCTGGTAACTATTGCTTGCCAACACATATTCCATTCAACATGTCTACGTCAATGGTCTTCTGGCGGTTGCCCTGTTTGTCGATTTGCCTCTCCACTGGCTGATATTCTGCCTACTGGACCCTTTGGAGACAACATTGATCACAAATGCTCAGTCTGTGGCACTGACGAGGATCTCTGGATCTGTCTCTTGTGTGGCCATGTCGGTTGCGGTAGATACAAAGGAGGCCACGCTAAAGAACATTGGACAGAAACAGCACACCACTTTGCTTTCGAAATCGAAACTACATACATTTGGGATTACGCCGATGACAAATGGGCGCACCGAGCCCTCCGCGGAAAGGGCAACGGCAAACTCGTGGACCTCTACGGCCATCCCGATCCCCAAGACGCTAATGCCGACGCCGACGTGACCTCCACCTTCGACATAAACGCCCTCGAAGAAAAACTCGACGCCATAGCCCTCCACTACTCCAAAGTCCTCGCTACCCAACTCGACAGCCAACGCCGCCACTACGAAACCCTCCTCCAAGCCCACGCCCAGCGCGTCTCCATCATCGAAGCTAAAGCCGACTCCCTCACCTCCGATTTCACCGCCCTCCACGAGCAACTCGCCCTCGAAACTGCCCGGGCCACCGCGCTCGAAAATGACGTTGCCCGCGAGAAGAACCGCGCGGACAAGGCGACGGCGCTGGCGCGAAACACAGTTAAGGAGTTGCAGGAGGAGAAGCAAGTGACGGCAGGGTTGATGGAGAGGGTGGGGCATTTGGATCGGAAGAATCGGGAGATGGAGAAGAGGATGGCGGAGGTGCAGGGGGAGTTGGCAGAGGCGAATGAGTTGAATAGGGATTTGTCGATGACGTTGTCGATGCAAGAAAAGTTGGAGGAGATGAAGGTATCGGGGCAATTAGCTGAGGGGGAGGTTGAAGGGGCAAGTGTTGTGGCAGGGAGGAAGGGGAAACGGAGGAAGTGAGGGGTTGGCGGTTTTGGTGGCGGGCGACATAATTGTATGATGTTATGAAGACATGAAAAATGATACCCATGGAGATTCTTTCACGTTTTGGGGTTTCGGTTTCAAAGGAACATGAATGAAAAAAGGACATTTTGATTAAGTACATTAGACGCAATACCTTGACTTTGACAAGTGAAATGCAACTAGATACGCGGTATCGAACAGCCAAACGCACAACCCAACAAAACGCAATGTCAACTACACTATGATGAAAACCAGACAGCATTATAATCATCCACCACCATAGGCCCTCCAATTAACCCGACGACAAGGCATCTCAGGAGGCATTTGCCAACCACTAAGTCGTCTTCTTACGAGCCTCATCGTACTCAGCCTCCGTTGACTGAGTTTCTTCTTCTTCTTCCTCCTTATCCTCAACCTCCGAGTCATCATCATCACCCACAATAACCATTTTCGCCCCACCCTTTCTCCTCCGCAAACTCATGGCCTCATGGATCTTCCGAGTCGCCTCGTCAAAGCCATCCTTGGAATCCAAAGTGGTGTAATTGCCAAAGTTAACGGTTGAGTTACTACGACTACGACTACGGGATGGAGGGCGGGTAGAGAACATGGGGTGGCCACCAATGTTGCTGAAGGAGTCGTTGCGCGGAAGAAGGCGCGAGGACTTTTTGTTATCTCTCTGTGTGATGTTATGCACAATATCAGGGGATGCTACATGCGAAGAAGGCGGCGATGAAGCACCAGAGCCAGCAGAGATGGGGCGTTCAGCATCTTTCTTGGTAGCGGTTTCCTTGCGGCGGCGTGCAAAGTCAGGGAACATTTCGGGACCGAGCTCGTTGATCACGTCGGTGACCTGGGCGGAGAGTTCACTGCGGCATTCACGCAGATTTCCCATAGAGTAGGAGCTAGAGGGGACAAGGTAGAGGAAGAGGGGGCGAAGCGATTTGAAGATATCCATACCGACTTCGCCAAAGCGAAGACTGGCAAAGGTGATGCCCACAAGGGCGACCCAGGCGCTGATGAAGACGAGGATGAGGGGCATCCATTCGGGGACGTAGCTCCAGAATCGGTCTTGGTAAACCTTGAAGGTTATGAGGATAGAGTAGAAATTGTAGAGAGTGGGCGCAAGAGCGAGGGCGACGAGAAGCTTCCAGGTAGCAATAACGTCCTTGCCCTGGATCTTGACACTGGAACCAGCCAAGGCCTCCTTGGCCTTCTTCATGCTGATAACCTTGGTCGCGATGAAAACAGGCGAGAAAAGAATCAGACCAGGCAACACGGCAATCGACAACACGAGCAGCTTAAGCACGCGGTAGATGAAGGTGAAGACAACCTTGGGCAGAGACAGAGAGGCATACTGAACTTGGTGATCACGAAGATTCAGATGACGTAAACGGCTATTATAGTCGCGGACGGCCTCTATGAGCTGCTTGATGCGTTCGTCATCCTTGTAACGCTCGTATCCCATGGCTAGGCGGCGGTTCAACTCGACAACGACAGGCAGTGGCAACTTCTTGCCGGAGCTACCAGAGGGATTGTAGAGACGACGAGCAGCCTGGATAAGCATAAGAGTATCATAATCGGGAGTAGAAACAGTGACGGCGGTAAGACCCTGGTAGATTGTATCAAGAAGTTGACCAATGGCGTCACGGCGCTGGTCGTTCTTATACATATCGACAAGCTTTGGAGAGATCTCAATGGGAGGACCGAACTCGACAACAGCCCGCGAGCGGAACTTGTGCGCATGGAAGTAGTTCATGCCGACAGGGACAATGGTCAACCCGCAATCGGGGGCTTCAGCCAAAGCACCCAGAGCCATGATGGCAACACCGGCCTTGAGAGGAAGAAGCTCTGTGCGGTCGTGACTACCGCCCTCAGGGAAGATACCAACGCAGCCACCAGCCTTGAGACGGTCAAAGATGGCATGGTAGACAACAGTCTGGTCAATGTGAGGAGCAAGCTTGAATCTAGTACCCTCGTAACCGGGCTTGGGGCCCCGGACATCTTGATTGATCAACTTGCCATCGGCATCAATGTCGTCGCGGCCAGTCAACTGCTCCATAGAAAGCTTTCCCTTGAACGGGCGTCGCAATCTAAGCTCAATGGGACTGATTATTTCAGCAATATCGACACTGACACTAGCAGCCTTCTTGCCCGCCGGCAGGAAGATTAGACCACCAACAACGCCCTCGCCCTGGCCGAACTTAGTACCGATACCGCGGATCAGAGTCGGGTCGCCGATGGGGTCGGGAAGGTAGATGGTGCCGGAAGCGGGCTTCGCATGGTCTTGCGCACGACCCACAGGAACGGAACCGGTTTGGCGGGAACCCCAACCGATGAAGCCATGGACGGATTTCTGGGCAATTAAAAGAGAGACACGGCGGCCGGCTTCATGGCGCAGAGTGCGCTGAAGGATGATACCGTCAACGAACTAAAAAGGACTAGTTAGAAAAGGCCGTCTTGAAAGTTAGAGGTTGTCGGATGCAGCAAATTTCGTACCTGGTTAGCATGAGGGGCAGCAACAAATAAGACAGGACCGGTCTTTGGAACCTTCCACGAACCACGAGGGTGAACCTCACGGAAGAAGAGGTCGATGAGGATTGACATGCACCATGAAAAGACATCGTACTTCCAGTTTACCATGGGGTAAAGTTCCTTGCGATCGCGCGGGTCGGTTTCGGCAACCCCAATTGAGGCGCCGGCGGCTGGAGGGGCAGCCTCCGGAGCCTTGGCAACCATTGGAAGTTTATTGTGTATCAGGAGGGCCGTATATGAGTATATAGGTTCGAGATCGAGATTGCA
Source organism: Ambrosiella cleistominuta (assembly GCA_017139545.1). Classification (NCBI taxonomy): domain Eukaryota; kingdom Fungi; phylum Ascomycota; class Sordariomycetes; order Microascales; family Ceratocystidaceae; genus Ambrosiella; species Ambrosiella cleistominuta. The sequence goes on along the minus strand of JABFIG010000101.1, from coordinate 75,585 downwards.
GTATGATTTCAACGTCGCTGAGAGTTATCCAACAAGAGATCAAGATGGGAATCAGTAATTCTAGATATCAAGCTATACAAAACGGGCTCGTCTGTGCGAGTCTAAAAAAAAACGTTATTGTTGATTTCCCGAGGACAGACAAGAGACAAGAACCGAGAAGAGCAGAGGTTCAGTGTCAGCTATAGTCATGTTAAACAAGTCCACACAAAGACGGAGAGTAAGAAAGAAGCCTTCACACAATCACGATAGAATGTATGCGGTTTACTCGCTTGTGAAATCAGAAGCAAATCTTATTATGTAGTAGACAGGCAGCAAATGGAAAAAAGCATAGACATCAACTACACAAGTCGGTAGCGGCGGCGAAGGGCTAGGCGACTTGGCGATGGATAGACCAGACCAGGGGATTAAAAAGGGAAAAAAGCGAAGAAAACAAAAAAATATAATAGGAACAAGTAGACCCACAGCTTCAGTGGTATTTAACAGACAAGAATTGAATGGAAATTGGCATTTTCCTCCCTTTACCGAGAATTGTCTAGTTGGGAAGGGATAGACAAATCCGAAAGAGTGCGACGATGGTTGGAGACATGATGGTCTGAGATGGCGTGACGTTAGAGGGCGGCAACTTTCGGGTGGAAGGCAACTGCTGCCACTGTAACTTTAGGGTATGAAGAGTCTGTAACATGTGGTATACAGAAGCTTCTGGTGATGTTCTAGATGCGCACACTGAAAAGAAAAAAAAATTAAAGTCATGCCAATCATTTAATTTTAACATAGTCTCTAGTGACCTAAAGACTATTCTCCCCTTCAAATACAATACCCGAGTTTCTAGACAATCTCGTGACTATTAGTAGCTATCTCCAGATGATTCGGTTCTTTCCTCTTGTGTTCTCCATTCCCACCCTAGCCTCTCCCAAAACGTCAAATCACCTGGAGATGCACAATGGCAAGTCAAGATCACAATAACACAGCGTCATATCTATGTACCACATTTTATCAGATGGCATTAAGGGATACGGTATGACGTAAAAATATGATCCAACTACACTATTGTCAAAGTCCCAGCCTATTATTAGCTTTTCAAGATTGCCTGTATCAACCCACCTCCAGATCAGCGGTACTTAATATTCCATGATAGATGTATGCCTGCTCCGCCGGAATCGTACAAGAACAGGAGCAAAACAATTCCGTTCTTTCCTTCCGCTAAATCCGCCCACACTTCATATCAAAGCTCCTGATATATACATCTCTTGGCCCTTTACCAAACTTGGCTTGGCCAACCCAGCCACTGCCTCATGGTGGTTTAAATATCTCATTGAATCCCCCCAGAATTCCACTTTCACTTTGTTCAACCTGATAATTCTAGAAGCCGAACTCCCCTTGAACCACTTATTCACGCCTTCCTTTGTTCCTTGCTTGCATGTGGTCAGTTCGTCTCGCTGACTCAGTCTGCTTGTCACATGACCGCCGCAAATGTAACCTACCTGGGTTTTGCTTTGGTCGAAAGGACTAATGAAACAAACATATCGGATTGTTGGATTGGTAGAATAAGCTGTGGAACTCACCAACCAAATCAATAAATAAGGGTTTATATCTGTTTATAGTTCATAATCATCTGGCTGTGACCTCATCATGCCAGGACAATGCCATCACGGCTTGGTGTATTAACCCTAGTATATATACAGACCCTAATAAATCATATCTGCCTCTTCTTTGATTTTGCTTGTATTTAATGATGTGTCCATGCTAAGTTTATGTTGAGAGACAAACTGAAAACTAAGTCTTACAATATCCATTTATGGATTAAATGTGACTGGGTTGATCCATTGGGCTATGAAGAATTTTGACTATGATGATAGTGAAACTAGAGTCTTGGGAATAAACAAGGACACATCTACACTTTAAATCGTGCTTGAACATAATGATAATGCCTTTCTTGTTTTGGCTCATCGAACTTTAAGAACATTCAATATACCAATCTGCTTCTATTGATTGCAAAATATTGATCTTGTATTATCACCTAGGGCTGTTGTGACATCACAAATTCAGTAATTATAGATCACACAGATATCCGTTCAACGGTGACTAACCAGAGCCTCCAACTCCCACGGTTCGATTGGATTTCTTCTCATATATTTCCCTGCGTACTTGCGAAGCTTCTGTTCAGCCTTCTCCCGAAGCCCAGCCTTAGCCAAATAGATTTCGGTCAAGTCAACAATCTTAAAGAGCAACCATTGAAGACCATAGACTGTAATAAATAAACCGTATTAGTATCACCTCACGATAAGGCCATTGACAGAGAAACTTACTAGGCCAGACATAGTAAAACTCATGGTAAAATACCAGGGTATAAATCTTTCCCGCCCCCAGCGCCATCAACACCACCGTAAAAACCACCGTAACCACTAGCCCGACAACCATCTGTAATCCCCTCCTCCCCTTCCACATAACCTCCCCCTACCAATCCCCCTCCTCCCTAAACCCCACTGCCGCCACATCCGTCCTACCATTCCCTACCGACGACTACCTCTTCGGCATATCCCTCACCCCGTCAACCTCCTTCCCCCTTCCATCTACTACCCACTGCCGCCTCCCCGCCTCACACACCCGAACACACTGCCTCACCGGCCTCCCCCAATCCGACCACCGGGAATCCATCGTCATGTAACATTCCAGAAACCGGTAAATCTGCGGCCCCAATGTGGTTGAGGACACTGGGTAGGCGACATGCGTGGTTGTGTAGGTTGTGGACGTGGGGGCGCCGCCGGTGGTCGCGGAGCGCGCGGGGAGACGGGGGAGATTGGCGAGGGGAAGGAGGGAGTAGGGGGTGTTTAGTTTGGAGATAAAGGCGGCGAGGAGGACAAGGGTCTAGACAAAGTAGCGGATGGTAGAGAGGGGAAACATTCGTTCGGCGATGGGCTTTTTGAAGAGGATGTGCATGGTTTGAGTTGTGTTGAATTGAGGAAGTTGAGTTTGATGGGGAGTAGACGAGATTTCATGGCGATAGTCTGACGTTGGTGCAGATTCATCTGTACTTATAGTTTTGCTAAAGAAACCTGAAAGCTCGTGAGTTGATATACCGTACATCTGGAGGTGATCGGCTGTTGTTTCGGCACATAGGCCCCGGGAAGTATTCTAGAATCAAAAAGTAGATTCAAGACCTAAGCTCAATCATGATATCTATGTAGATACTCATCAAAATTCTCTAGCTGGCTCATGAATGGTGCAGAATAAACCAAGATGTGAGCCATCAGATCACGCAAAACAAAAACCCTAGTATGTCGGTTTCATTACATTCTATAAAGTACCTCCCTTATACTACTTAACCACATGTGAATTGGCTCAGTAGAGAGCAGAGAAGAAAGCAACAAGCCCAGGTGCATGTATGTGGAAACCATGCAAAACGAAACAAACTAAAAAAACATCTCTAAGCTTTTCTAGGCCAAGACAATAGGAATACATTACACCACCATCGACAACCAGACACACGATAAACTCCGATCCAAAGTACACTTAGGCCAATCGCAAACATGTAAAACATTTTGTCTGCGACTAGCCCAAGCTCCTTCGGTCAGTCTTGGATTCCAAGGTGATGTCCCGCCCACGGTAACCAACATTGTCCACGGGAAGATCTTGAAATGATGTACACAGAATGTCGTAGATGAAAAAAAAGAAAGAAGGTATATCGATTGAGAAATGTCGCGGCATGCCCGGCCAATGATCATGAATGGCGAGCTTGTCTGACTTTGGTGAGGAAGGTGGATGATGGGAAAAGTAGGCGGTGGGTATCGGTGGAGGGAGCGAGAAGAACATCAGGGTGTCATGACAGCTCTGCCCGATGGTAAACTCTTTCAAGAGTTTACTTGAGCTTAGCCCACAGCTTAGGGGCCATGCAATCATTGGAGCAGTGCAGAAGGTGGAAGACTGTCATGTTTGTTAGTAAGTGGATACCATCACGATTCAGGAAACAACTGGGCTACACAAAGCCATGCTTTCCCACACTAAAGAATCAAATACTTACACTCCTCAACGCAGTCCTCCTTAGCGGCACCAGTCTCCTCGATTTGGCCGGTAACACGGGCAACACACTCATCGTAGTGATGCTTGGGCTCATGGCAAGCCTTGGAGTTCATGCAGGCTGTTGGACAATTTGGGTTAGCAATGACCAACAGACCATCGTATCACGTCAGATATTCGTGTAGGTCGCAAAGACATCGACAAAGCCGTCAACTGGAAGAAACCATCGTCACGAGTGCCATTCACATGACAACTAGGTAATATGCGTAGAAGGCCAAGGGAGACAGATATGAGCGGCTCTATCGTGACATCTAACCCGTTGGTAAAAAATAGAGCGTGAATAGATGATTGGTATGTCGCTTAGCCGGATATGTCGTCCTCCCACAATATTGAGGGTTGGCCCGGGGAAACATCGGCGTCAAGGCAGGTATAAGTCCGATGATCGTCGAGTACATGGTGCGAGAGTTGGGTGCATTATTGAGATCATTGCGGTTGATTGGTATATCTCGGAATATCGTGATGATGGGGATAACCTACCCTCCTGGATAGTGACCATGGGATCAACCAGCTCCTCCTCTTCTTCCTCCTCATCCTCGTCATCATCATCACCGGCTTCCTCCTCCTCCTCAGCGGGGGTCTCCTCAGCGGGGGTCTCCTCAGCGGGGGCATCCTCCTGCTATGACGAGACTGTTAGTGATTATTCATAGATGCATGGAAGGTCTTATCGATTCTCGGCCGTTATGATGGACCGAACGGACGCGCATATTCCGGGTGGGTGTCCGGTTCAGGTGATCCCCAGCCATTGACTCATGATATTTGTTGTAAAGAAAATGCCATGGTGCGTATGTCGTCACAATGTATCAATTGATGATTGTGATGAGGATATGATGGTCCAATGGCTTGGTGTTGCGGGATGGTCGATGGGCCTGGAGCGGATCTGCCGGTAATCCAATGGGGTCAAGTACCCAATTGTTGGCGTGGGTTCGGAAATATAGAGGACTCGAGTTCGATAGGACAGTATAGATTCGGCGCAGGTCTCTGAATAGAAAGACCACAAGTATCCAGGTCTCAATGGCGAATGATAGTTCTTACAGTCTCCTCGGCCTCAGCGTGAGCCTCAGACCAGGGCTTGGCAGCCTCAACAAGGTCGGTGATAATCTCCCAGACGGACATTGTGGCGGTTGTGTTCTGTATAAAAAGCAACAAAGAGGGGATACGAAGAAAAAAAGAAGAAGAAAGAGGCTAAAGGGGGAATTTCGTAACGGTCAGAAGTTCGGGCTGGTTCGCGGGGGAAGGACGGTTAGTTTACGGGCGGGTGGACAAAGAGCAAAACAGAAGACGAATAGGAAATGTAGCACATAGTGGGCTTCTGGGGCGCCTTTTTTTCGCAGGTACTGCCTGGGTTTGACTGGGTAGGAGGGCCAGGACAAATGGAGATACCGGCGAGTGCTAATTGGATAGGATACACGCAGACTTTCTACTTGAAACTATGTATAATTATACTTACATTTTATTGCTTGATGATCTTGGGGTTATCGTACAGAAATTCTATAATTTAAGTTCACGATGTGAGGCGGTATTTCGTTCGTCCCCATTACTATAAACTCCAGAAGCTGACCAAAGCCTATTTATTCCCCCATATTTACTGAAGCTTCCACTATAAACAACCCATGTAAGTTAAGTTGCGGTGTCATAGTTTTTTCTCTTCCAATAAGAATGCACCGGAATAACGGCGAGCTCTGGTTAGTGTGGGAAAATCTCGGGAGCTATCGGCCACTGTAAATTTGACAAAGACTCCACCGAATCTTTTCTGTACCTGGACGACCAGCTGCAAATAAGTGGGGTGGCAAAAATTCGTCTGCTTAATTGCTTATCTCTGATTGGCAGGCCGACCCTGCTGATACTTTTTCGATACTTTTTTCTAATTGATGACCAGTTTGAGGAGTCTGTGTCACGTGCCAGGTATCGGTAATTGAATGTCTGGATTTGAGATATTACTCAGCAGTTGCATTATAGAGATTATGGATATCGAGTAACCCTTAATATAGGGTTTACGTGCACTTCAGGTCTGATTTCACATGAGATGCTAGCCATGAAGTCCAGGTGTAGACAATTAGACAGAGCATGATAATGATGCAATATCGCCGTTTCATACTTAAATATTGATATCATCACAAACAGGCAAATATTGATCTTGTGACATGATACTGGAGAGGTACTTTCTACGGTCTGTTCCGATCCTTCCCGCCAATGTCCGATTGTAACACGAAGCTAATAGTTGCACTTCCTATGTTGCACACATATTGAAATATCACTAGAAGTGCACGGCCTAGTCATCACTTGAGTTGTGATACCAATTGAGCAATAATGACATGTGAATTTGATGGTACACCACATCTTGATGTTTTCTGTGGATGATTATATCTCACAATGAACTATGATATCATAACCAAGTTTGTTATTGATTAGTGCTGGTACACCTATTCAATAAAACTACACGACTAATCTAACGAGCATCATTCTCCCACCCGTATTCATGCCAGTGATATTACTAAAGCTTGTTAATGGTCTCTAGTAAAAAATTGGGTCGACCTTAACAGCACCGCTCATCAAAACCTATCTCCGGGAGGAGGGGGGGTGTAGTAACGATAATTGCTTATTTTGGCGGCAACAATGTACTGACCGTGTGCTCAAATAAGAGTCCGATAACAAACCATGTAAAGGGGTCAAGGCGTGGCAACACATGGTAACACCTGGAGCTATAGACATTACATAATTCGCACATAATCCAAGCGTATCCGGCAGCTTGTCCACATAATTGTCATGAGATATTGCCTACGACGTCATATGGTATCACTGTCTGAATACGGCCCTGTAGACAACGGTAAACTCAGAGTGACATGGTATTGACAGCAGAGAGATCGAAATTCTGGGTCTGCCAACGGTCAATAGATGCACGCACGGTTTTGGTATAGACCTAGTCTGTGAACAACAAATTTAGAAACTCGAAGCGGGTATGCGAACAAGCATGCGAAGAATAAAAAAAAGGAATCCATTAATATTCTGCCCATAACCAAAAAAATAATGGCACCAAAGACTAGTAAATAGGGTGGGCATATGATAGGGCGCAAGTTGCAATGCAATGAGAACTACCGAAACCCCACCGGTACATGATTATGGGGTTTCCGTGACTTTCATCGTAACCGACGAGATTGATACCAAAGGCTATATGATATGACCAGAGAGTGGCGAGTATTAATGGGAACATATCTGCAACAATATGCAATTGGTGAAATTCAATAGTTGCGTTGCGATAGCATCAGCCCCAGACATTAGGATCCTTTACTCCCGCTCCGCTTCCTGACGGATGTGATCTTCAAGACGCATGCTCACTTGTTGGGCATGAGCCTCATCATACCCTGGCGGAGGTTCATTCGGAGATGTGACTGTCGTAGGCTCTGGTTGGGTCACAGATGCTGTAGTTGGACTGGCGACAGGAACAGCTGCAGTGCTTGTTGAGCTATACGCAGGAAGTTGTTCGTCAGGTATGCTCCCGATCGATTGCCCAGTCTCACGCTCCATTTCTCTGACATGATGAAGTCTTTCCTTGACTTCCATGAATTTGTTCAAAAAGTTATTTTGGCCCCCTTCTCGGAAAGTTAATTTGATCTCCACACGGGGAAGCTCTGCCGGGATACCACCTTGTGATACTGGTTTCACTAACGCGGTCCAGTACCAAGATCCGAACCATGGTGATGACAAGTGGGAATCTTCGATATTCAGAATCGGGGCTGCAAATGAACGAAACTGCTCTGTGGGATTGGCGGGAATATAGATAATCTATCAAAAAATTAACGATCCTGTTCCTTGGTTTGAGATCGAAACTTGACATACTCTCACAGTTGTTATAACGGCAATACCATCGTCGATACTGAGTTTCCATGAAGATCGGGTGCTGGAATTCGCCGGAGGTCCGATTTCCAGTTTAACCCGGGGACTGGACATAAATCTGATGTGCTCATGAGGGAGACGCACAATCTCCTTGTCTTGGGTCAACATGACCCAGCTATTTTTATGGTCAATATCCGGACTGTTTGGAGGAGATGGTGATGACTCAGTTGCCGCTCGGGAAATATAGGCATGTTGCTCTTGAAGATATTGATCTGTCATAGTGTATTTCTCGATTTGAAGAAATAGGTTATGTATGATAAACAGAGTATGTACTGATACAATATCAAGTTGCACTGGAGAACAAATGATATCTAGTTTGGTGCAGAGGGCCTTCGGAGCACAAGACTGGCAGGCTTTAAAAACTACATCCAACTGTTGTAGCTTCAGCTTTGTCAAGTGTGTGTGTCGACTTGATTTGCTTATGTGGATCTTGCGACTGATCCAATGCTGTGATTAATGGGAAGGATGTACACCGGTACTTGGACAAGATTCGAAATACAAAAAACTATCCGTATCTCACGAAATATCGGTCTCAAAGCGGGCTCTCGTCGATGTTGGAGAGATCAAGAAATGATAGCACACTATAAAGATGAAGCTGAGGGGAAGGTTGAAGTGGTATGATGACAATATACTGAAATAGTGTTGTTGGCTATAACGAAGGTCAACCAGTAGGTAATATAGATGTGGAGTAATTCATGAGAGTGGAACTGTGGGACTCTAAATATACTCGGCCCGATAAACTAAAACTTTGTAGCATGCGAGCCTGTTATATAAAAAACAGACGCCACTCTACCCCGGGGTGATGTACCGGCAAGGTTCCGATGGGTGTGTATCTAGGCTAACGATTGATAGCTTAGGGGGGTACACTTCTCAAGTGTGGGAAGGGGGGTACACTTCTCAAGTGTGGGAAGGGGGTCCCAGATTGAGCGAGGCGAAGGCAATCTGATGCACAGAGGGCGGCCCGAGGCCGTTCCTGTTGAATGGAGCAAGTAGACCAAGAAGTTTAAGTGGTGTTTGACATGGGACTCCACGTCAACATATAAAAGCGTTGGGAGAGCTTGTACAAACTTCAATGCCAGATATTACTCGAGATATTTGCATTGGCTTAAGGAGGAGCGTGAAATAGAAATTATGGAGAAAGAAAAGAAGGAAATCATGTATAAATTCGGACCATCAGCGTGGAGGCTGACGACACCAAACTCAATGGGGTCCAAGAAGTGGGAAGATACAAGCCCATAGACTTGTGCTTGTAGAAGCAAATTGTAATCCAGACAAACAAAGGAATCCTGGAAAACGACAAGGACTAGGAGCACTGTGTGTAAGGAGCAGGGAGGGACGAAGTCTTGGGAGAATCATGACTGGGAATCTGGTACTGATTCCTGGTGTTGAGGACTCGGAAGCAATATGAGAACCTTCACTGACCTATGACTATGGCTTCAACATGATTGTACCATGATAGATCAAGATATACTAATGTACGAAATTAATAACCGGCAACTTTCCATGGTTATAAATTAATGCTGGGCGCATTTGATCATCAATGAACGTCAGGGTGAATCGGGACGAAGTCAGGTGTCGATGTAGTGTTGCCAAAATGGGAGAGAATGGTGTAGAGATGCATAAATTACAAAAAATATTCGAATACGATTTGTAGATAACTGACAACCGGTATCGAACTTTTTCTGGTGGAGGAGGGTGAACCTAACGGGTCTGGGCTGACCAACGCAGGGGGCAACATGGTATTTGGTGGTCAGGTAAAGATTTTATTCTGAACTTACTTTATTGACATCTTATCGATTTTTAGATGTTGAGTGGGGTATGGATAGTAGGCCTCTGTAGTAAGATGGAGAAGTCAATACAAAATGGCATTGATTTGGTCGTGTTTCGATGCACTAAAGGGGAATAAAGCTCTAGAGTTAGTACAGAACACAAGATCTGCAACGAAGAGACATAAGAAAGAAGTGTGAATATGTGGAAACAATGGTTAAGTGAAGCAACTTATGGCATCCAAGCAAAGATCCAGGACTGGTTCAGTAATCGTGTGGTAAATTTTTTTGACAGGTTAAGAATGCAACATCATGCACATTCTAGTTTCCAAAAGTAAATGAACATTTTTGAAGGAAGGACTTGAGTAAACTTCACGGTTGTCATCGCCAAATGAGGACAGACCAATAGTTCGGGTTGCGAGTGGACAAAACGCTAGTTCTAGCCTTTTTATCGAGAAGCTTGGGGGACCATCGTTGAGATTCAAGATGTAGATGTGTATGGATTTGGGTATGTAGAAAGACTTTGAAGGTTGGTGACACAAGTGGATAAATCAGTGGATGAGCTTGTCATCAGAAGTTGGGATTTGTAACTAATGATGCTGACAATATTGACATAGTGAGCGCTGTCAAATTGCCACAGATAAATGGTTTATGCCACAACGAGAATCAAATGGTCAAATGGTCAAAGATATGATCCGATGTGTTCTGGTTCATGTTGCCATGTCATGATGTATAGATTGTCACTCAGAAACAACTCATGCCTCCTCTTAAACAAATAAAGCAGACGACATGTAGTTTATGTACTGTACGGGTATGGAGATCATATTCGAGTGTCATGACTTCATGTTCTTGAGGATACCACGATTTTTCATTGAAGCCGCGGTGCTCAACACATGTGAACCTGAAAGCTCAGCATGTGAGAGACTACACGTTTTAGGGATCGGGTTGTGAAGCTGTGGGGCGGTGATATTGGAGTAAAGTGATTTACCCGATAACGACTTAACAGTGATTCAATAAGCGATTGTTTGTCGATGAAAATTAGACGAGTGAAAAATGCAGCAAGAACAATAAGTGCGAAAATTATTGATCCAATTGATGAAGTTTTATCAAGATGATGAAATTACCATCATTCTGTCAACCCCGGTGTCCCAGTTTTCCGGGATTCTGAAAGGCAGGCAAATACAATTGAGTGTGGCGTCGGAAAACGCCACAATATAACATACCAATAACCCTATCAACCCTTGCATGGGAGTCGGGATTTATGGAACAACCCCACAATCTCAAATAACAATTATTGAGTCTAGAGACAACTCCTTACAATGATTGTAAAGAAATGTATTAAATCTGGTCCCAGTTCCGAACTGTGAAATTAGGATATCTTGTAATGATCTACAATCGAGGAAACGTCAACATTTTGATCATATATTCACGAAGTTCCATGAAGCACAAACAGAATATGGATTAAATATCGAAATGGAGTGAAGGAAGGGACCATTCAAGCCCAGTGTCACTGGTGCTGCTTTACAATGGAACCCCGACAGGCCTTCCGTGATGCAAGACTGCCCAGAATCCAACTCCTTGGGTCTCCTAGTGGACAGCTCAGATAGCTATGACCAATATCGCTACCTTGCCATGCTGGCAGGGTTGAAATTGAAGCCAGCCTGGTAGAGTTTGGGCCACCAAGATCTAAACGTACCTGGCCAATTTGAAAATGACAGAATGAACCCGAGCTTGATCATTCATATGATCGAAACTACATATGTAAATCCACATTTATCGATTAGGATATCATAGTATCAACAATATCTATAACCTTCCCTCGGTCCTCTATGGTGAAGCCATCAACATGCGTCAGGATTTGATCAGTGTCAGAAAAATACAGAAGTATATGTATGTATATATACAAAGGAAAAAAATCTAACATGAGGAGGGAAAATCGTGAAGTTGGATAAACATCTTCTAGGTAGGGTAATCTAGACATAAGGAAGTTTGCTCCGGTCTATGTGGAGGCTTCAAAATTTTACTTTAACTGCATGAGCATGCATGAGGATATGCTGCCGTTGTCACCTTTCCAGTCCTCACTGTATTCAGTATCTCTTTGGCTTTCGATGTCAGAGTTAACATTCAATATGCCTATGGCAAATGGAAAGTATGAACTTGTGTGGATTGGGATACAAGATGTGATGTAGACAGTTTCTAATGGATAGAACATATCACCACCATACTAGCATATGTCACCTTTAATAGTATGACAGAGTTCCATGTAATAGTTAAGTGCCAATTATAGGACTCGCTTCCGCCTTTCTTTTGTCATTCTTGTCGAGATACATGACAACTGCTTCCCATGGTAGTGATGAAGGATGGTCAGGCATACTTGCGGATCATTCAAATGGGTATACCTGTAGAAGCGAGTTATAATTGGCCAAGAACGATGTGATGCGTGAGAAGGGACATCGTAAATAGAGAAGTGATGACGGAAATCCGAGGGCTAGAACTCTTTGGGCTATAGCTAAGGTGACATATCACTGATACCAACTCGGCATAGTCTTTAGTTGAGTCGATTCTTTACACACATAGAACTACCTAGAGGGATCATGGCTTACTGAGGCGAAGGTGAAATGCTACATTGTATTGGCTCTCCATACTAGCATCGTGTCTTGATGGGAAGTCACACTGAACTGAGTTTTCTTACTGCAAAAGCATTAATGATATGGCGTCACCATCAGATACGAACTCTGTCGTTTCGATTACCACACTGAATATTCATATGTCCTCATCCAAGCATAAGAAATGTCTCCGACAATCTCACCGATGAAGTGGAGTTATGGGGTTCTCAAACAGATGCTGGGCTTGCCTATCCGTCGACAATCGTTCAGAAACATGACCAAGAGTTTCATTCTATCTGACAAGCAGAAAAACGCAGAAAAACGTTGCCTGTCATATACTCAAGAACGCGGGGTTATTGTATTGAGGCTTCATGATAGATACTTGCTTCCACAAGTGTTGAAAAACGATGGGATTAAGATGGAATACCTGGATTCCACGGAAATGGAACCGTCGGAATGTCGATAATGTCATTCTGCCGTTTGAGAATTATTATGTCAGAGACGGTATACTCTGCCCTTTGTTTGGTTCATGCCAGTCTGAAAGACATACACAAACTCAAACCTGCTATGATATGATGCTGCTTTCATTGAGTGTCTGGTCATATCTCAACTGATAGGATAGTGTAATCTGAGGGGAGACAGTAAGTGTAAATTGGCGTGACCCATATTTTCAGACCCCGGGGAACCGCAATATCAGGTTTGGTATATGCCTTAGTATTAGGTTGCTAAGTTGATATAAATGAGAAACAGACACCTGGCACACTGTCAATGTTAACTACAGAGCTGCTGGTATGCTAAACTTCACTAATACTCAAGATATTGGTTGATCCCCGACGGAAGCAAGTTGTAGGGCGTTTAATAGAGGCACACAGAGTTTATGTAGATATAAATACATATACAGTTACTCGTAAAAGAATTTCCAAGATTTAAATATGTGGGTGTCTTTGTTACAATAATGATACAATGATGATGAAGCCCAAGGTGGGGTAATCCAGATCACAAATAAATTTACATACTTCCTGAATGCTAGCTTTACAGGGGTTCGAGCAGAGGGGAAACAGAATGACTGGAAACAGGGATACGTGGATTTCTCAAGACTCAGTTTTGGTTTTGTTTGAGCCTGCGATGGTATAAACGTGGGAGCAGAGGCCTGTGATGATGATGCTTGGTTTACTTGGCTACTAACGGGGGGTGGACCACTTATTTGGGAGGTATCATCTACTAGTTTCCTCAGAATCACCAAATTTACAAGCTTATGATGGGGAAATGTTTGAATATTGTCAGGAAACTTTCTCTCAGGACTCGGTATAACCAGTGAAAGTATCTGATATATGGTCTGAGTAAGAAAGGGAAAAAGTGCCTTTGGGCACTTGCAGTATTCAGACTAATCCAAATTTTACTTATTATTACTAAATATTAGACTCTACATCCGAATCTCCTGTGCTAGTTATTCTTCTGTGCTGTTGTTACATCGTTGACATTAGTTCCAGCTTACCGCAAGTCCATATTTGATTTAAGTACCCACAAATTGTTTGAGTAAGCCCTGGATAGCCCGTTAATGAAGCTACGTGCCCAGCTGGTCCGTATGGCGTACGATATTTCCCACATCAAATATAGAACGTACATGAAGTGTGCGTGCTGTATCCCCGACTCTACCAGTCAGTAGCCGACAAGTGGATGGTGACGAAAGATAATGGAGGATATATGTGAACATGTTAATGGCCTTGACACATGCAGGATACACTTTCAAAAGTCTGAGTCTCATGATCCCGGCTTATCGGAAGCATGAGACATAGCATTATATTTGAAATTTCTCCATCAAGGCTGATTTTGCACTTCTGTCCTGGATAATTCCCAGTTTCGATATTGAACATGACATGAGGCTCTAGATGCGTGGCAATTTCAGTGAGAGTACAAATATACTATCTTGATCTTGTCCTCCATGATACTACATAACGGTATTATTACAAAGAATTTGGTCACCAAATGTCAGATATTTGGATGCAAACAAACGATGTCTTTCACTTATGGAAACCATAGCCTTGGTGCTATATAGGTAGGTAATGCATCACATCGATGCCGTCTAGACTATCTCGATTTGTAGGCATGCCTATCGGTAGCGTAGCGAGGAACGTGGTAAATGTTGGCATATATCTAGTTTATTCGAAACAACCCAACTTGGCTCCAATATTGGCATTGCAGAAACTGTAGGGTTATTCTTAGAATTATGAGGCTGATACAATAACAACCTTATGTAGTGGAAGGGCCGCTAATGTTGATACATTATTCTTATTATTACAAGTTGCGTTGTAGATCTTCTGGAATCGTGCCCAGCTTACTAGAATAATGAGTACCAAGGTTTGCGTCAAGACGCACTAAGAAGACAGATGTCTTCCACTTGCATTGTACAACTCATCGAGGTTGCAGCCCCAGGCGTAGAGTCATAATACGATATGCAGTTAACTGTCGTATATGGGCAGATTCTAAAGTATATTTACTATATAGCAAGTAAATAGGGCTACCATGTTGAATTACGGGGAACCTGCAGGTTGCATGTACAACGCTTGAATATGCCGAAAGTTCTATCAGGAAAGAGAATTGGGGTTTGTTCACAATATGAAATGATGTTTAATTGTTTATGTGTTTATCACCTTGATGACTTCTTTCGTCGACTCTGCGGAAATCACACAAGGTTCATCAACTGTTATGCTTAAATATATGGCCCATGGCGAGCCAGTCTCGGCTCTCAATACCTCTCTACAAGTCAGCAACTATTGATGGACGAATCATGGACAAGGCTAGAGCTTTAGAGTATTTTACCAATGGTATATATCGAATGTGATATCCCAAATATGCGGTTGATTTCATAAACAGTGATAGATAATGTTACCAAATTCTTTTCAGTTCCATCGTGATCTTGATACCATCGTTCCATGCCGTTTTACTTTTGGCATGCACGGATAAAGTCAATAGCCGGCCATATTGGATATCACCACAGCATTGCATAGTGCCAATCAGCACCCTTGGCTCCTCTCTTAGGCCTACAGAAGTCCTCATGCATGATTAGTGAGTTGTTCTATTTGCACTCAGTGACCCTCGTCTTCGGTTGTCTGGGTAGCTCCGAGTCGGGTCCCCTTAAAATATGACATAGCACATGCAATGCAATGTTCATAACCAAGTCTTGAGAGAAATTCCCAAACCAGAAAGCCATTTGTCCATTAGAATGTACTAGATTACCCAGGACAGACAAATCGGGGGCAATGGTTGTAAGACGACTGGGAGATCATTAGCTTGTGGCCACTACTCGTTCAGGAATACATGGTACATAGTGGGATATTTGTAAAGCCTAGAAATCACGGATGATGATTAATGTATGAAAATTATTCGGGTTGTACTTTCATTATGAAAGTTATATTGTTAGGATAGCACATGACGTTGACTGTTTAGATCAAGATGGCAAGTACGATACATTATGTCATGTGGCACAAGCTCCTAATCAAGTATCAGGATTAATGTGGTACATAACCCTTGCTAATTTCCAAACTCGAATCAACAATATATGTTCCGGTCCTCCGTGAGGGTAGAGATTAAGGAAAATCTGGTCTCCCAACCCGATAGCTCTAGAATTTGACAACATAGCTGAGAGTGCTATGGCCTGCGAATTTGAATGCGGAGGTACAGTTTGACGCAATCTTCACCGCTAAGTACCCTGGTCCACTCCGGCGGATTCCCTGGCAGGTCTGCGTTCGGCAGATCAGCGGAGGGAAGCATTTATGTATTTAGATTCCTGTGCATATGAGCTCGAGAGTCAAATCATACTTGGGAGCCCATGAATGTGTACCCCTTTACAGATTCCGCGGTATGATCAATGTACCAAAAAGCAAGCATTCCACAGTAGGGGCAACTCTGGACATGGGCAGATGCCTCGGCAGTGGAAAGGGTGACGTTGGACGATATCCGCTTTCAGGCAGCTAATTATTTGTTTGTTATTCCAAAGGTAAGGGTTGAGCTTCGCGGAGATCGCGCTTGACATTAAAAGGTTCCGATGAGGCGCACTGAGCACCTGTGAGCATATGTGACACGCTCTCGTTAGTTGACAAGCAATGATGCAGTGACGTGTTACCAACTACCTCCGGACCCATAACTCTTAATGCTACCTGTGCCACGAACGGTCTTCAGCGGCAAGATAGTCCAGTGGTCAAAGGGGATATGTTGGAATTCTTAGGAAACTTCCAAGTGGTAAAGCACACGAGAGCTCAAATTTCATCAATATTAACATTGCCTATCGTTTTAAGAGCTTTTTAAATATAGTATACGTTGATCTATGCTATCAACCCGATTCAACTCTTCATTCTATTATGGACTTTTTTTCTCGGCCGTAAAGCAATATAATCAAAGCACTTGCATGCATTTTGCATCCTGTTTAGTAATTACGAATTTATCATCACTAGAACATGCAATATAGGAATAAATCGATTCAAAATATTTACAGTCAAATGCTCATAGTTTAAGGAGAAAAATAATCAGCTTTGTGTTCTATCTCTAAAACGGACCAATGATATTATAGTGGCTATTTGTTCCAATTGGTCATCCAGCGCTTGTAGGTGCTCAGATTGTATAGGGTTGGCTCATAATCAAGTGATTATGACGTCGTGATCGTTTATGTAACGAGAAGGGGTGCCGCGAGACGCATGAGATCTTAACGTAGACAAATGTCCAATACTCGTGAACTGTTCTGTAGATTTGATTTGAACTTATAGAACTTGATGTATTTAACATGGTAACTTGGCCACTAGAGCTTATGTCATGTTTGTTACTACTGCTGCGGTATAATGATATGGACGTGCACTCAGTTACTCAGTATGTGGCTGCCATGTAAAGTTTCTATGAATCCTCCCGTACTTGATAAGTTAGAAGTGTCGTAACATCATCAATCACTCTTTATCCTACCCGGGGTTGGCGCCTGTACGACATCACTTTCTTAACCGAACGGAGATGGGTTCTGGACTAAGCCGACATGAGAGGCGTTGTCGTAAAGAAGGAATGGAGACTATGTATATTTTTCTGATTTTCATGTCTATAGAAGTCAATGCATAAATTATTAATGGTACTCTACTTGGGAAAACATTAGTCCTTGTATTCTGCTGCAGATGAATAGTTCCCCAGCAGGAAATATAATGTGACAGGACGAAGGTCCTTGTATTTATCATCTATACCAGGGACACAGTATACTAACGTCAATCTGTGTTAGCTAGTGCAATACTCCACTTGTGATTCCGATATCGCTTAATTTTACAGGAATTGTATTCTTCCCAAGCCTCGGTACACAATCACCATATTAAGTATCTCTGGAAAAATTTGATTAACCGTGTTGTTGTTGCTGTACTGTTGGAAAATTATTGTTGTTTTGTGTGCTTGTAGACTCCGTAGTCCTGCATTAACAGGTACATCCCAACCCAGTTCCACCTTGTGGTACACTTCCAGAACTTATGATATCCCACGTTGTACATAGTTAGTCCCAGCTTTCATTATCAGACCGCTATAACCAGTAATTTCCAAGTTTGTCCTCAACAGATTAAGAGGCAAGATGGCCGAGCGGTCTAAGGCGCTGTGTTCAGGTTCAATATCAAGTTAATCTTCGCAGTGGAGCAATCCGCGCGAGTTCGAATCTCGTTCTTGTCAACATATTTTCTTTTGGGCTTTTTGGAATTTTTTGACAATTCCGCAATTGGCATCAGAAACATATGTGATACTCATTTTCCACATTGTTCGATGCCCAATCTAGCATGACTATGTCAACCCTTATCGGCATTATTAGTTCGTCACTTATATTATACCGGGTGGCCTGCGTGTCAATAAATCATAGGAGATTTCTTGTCATAATCGACCAAGATGGAGGGTATACAACTCCTTTTAACAATGATGCGCAATCCTTCCTTAACCTTGCCATGCTGGGCACAACTTCCAACGTCCAAATGAGTGTCTGTGGAAGCTCTATCCACAGAGCATTGAGACCCTTCCGTGTTTGATGCCATAATCCCGGACCGAGATTCCCTCTTTTTCACTAAGCCTGTTATAGGCATCCTCATGAAGCATCACTAGAGTATTAAGGAAAGTAATAACTACCCCTCACGAAAGTTGCCACTGGAGGGTCACGAAGCCCCTCTTGCTATGAAATTATCCGGGATCAGATGTCACTAAAAGGCTGTATCTGGGAATATGATATCCGCCATGGCCATCTCCATCTCATCATCGTGCATCTATTGGATACTAACCGCTGTCACTATCAGGGTGTGTATCAGTGGACCTAGCCCCTTGAACTCCTGATGCTCCCACCACATGTACATGCAACAGGCTTGCTTGCCTTAACAATTGATAGACCGTCAATCTTGACAAGACTCTACAACATCAATGGGTCTGATACACACATCACGGACTTCTGTCGCTAGCTTAATGCTTCTAAAATATATACTGTACGTCGGACCCATGTCCATATATGCATCCTCACCGCCTCGAACCTGCACTGGAAGCAGAGCCCTGTGGAAACTGCAGGGACAAAGGAAAAATGTCCGGAGTTGAGCCTATATCCATTCAATGGCTGGATTGGCGTGAGCACAGTCATACAGGACTGGCCCGGTGGTGTGGGATCCTCATGAACACCCGGTGGCGATCACTCAAGTATATTGAAAGATTATCTGAATTTGTATACCTCCTCAGTACTATAGAATCATAAACAAGGTGTGACTCCATAAATTTCCTTGATTCCCAATGGACGAGGAGTGGAATGCTTGTACTAGCAGATACATTTGCCGCTGGTGGCAAGAGTAAGTATGCGATGTGTCATTATTATATCCATCTCCAGAGGCAAGATGCAAAAGAAACTTCTGATCCTAATCTTTGCATATCATTGGCTGACCGCAGATGTAATTAGTCGCTCGCCGTATACCCCAGACGAAATCTGCACTCAATAAGCCGGTATGATTGGACGAAAGTATCATTGTC
The DNA here is from genome assembly GCA_017139545.1 of Ambrosiella cleistominuta. Lineage (NCBI taxonomy): Eukaryota > Fungi > Ascomycota > Sordariomycetes > Microascales > Ceratocystidaceae > Ambrosiella > Ambrosiella cleistominuta. The sequence continues at coordinate 56,246 of JABFIG010000101.1, read as the reverse complement.
CTAAGTAACCACAGTGTGTTGACCCGGTGCTGTTCCTGTGCATGAAAGATCTGCCGGCAACAGAGCTTATCAGTTGGCGATAGCCGAGAAAGTATCGAACTCTGTAATATAACATATGGACACACGCAGGTATGTGATGGGGGGGGGGGGGGGTAGATTTCTGGGCCCAGAAATACCTCAGGGAACCAATGATATCACGGTTGATGTGATAAGCCTGCCTAACGATAGATGTCGAAAACGTCACTTGACGATGAATACGGCAACATAGGACATAATATTCTCATATCAGGCCTAGGAGGTATGTCTGTATTTTCCAATAAAGAAATATATACTAATCCTAAGAGAGGGGATAATGAGGGCAGAGTACCTTTGTTCCCATGACGGGCTGGTCCAGTAGCCACTATGCGGGGCAATACTATATGGGGTGTCCGACTGACCGGTGGCCTCTAACTATTGAAAACAGAGATTTTCTCGGAGGAAAAGGGGGATGAAGAGGATCCCCAGAAGAATACTGCGCCCTTGCGAGATCGATTCAGAATCAGTTGAAGCGTAGCATTTCTCTCCCACCGAGGTGTGAAGTCGATGATCATACTTGAGGGATCGAGTTGGTCCCACAAGACCTCAGTTGCCAGGTCACACGAATAGAAACTGAAATGAATAATACTATGTTAAATGACTAAGAATACTAATTAATTGACAATACTGCACAAATAATTACCCGGATGGCAATATTTATTCACATTGCGTAGTTGAGCCGTCTCCACTTTTCCGGATTCTAATTCTGACCGGGGACCATTCGCGGATTCTGATTGGCCACTCACCGAAATAATATGTCCTATATCGCCACTCAAATCGCCATATTCAGTAATAATACCACCATCCCGCAGACCCGAGCCGACGCCCGGCCGCCCTCCCGTCCCCCTGGAGAAACATCAATATCTCTCATACCCACAATCAACCCACACCGTTCAGATAACTCCCAAATACCACAAAGAATGCTTATTCCCAGAACAATCAGACTCCCCCTTAGCAAGACCACCACCACCCTCATCAAATCCCGCACCTTAACCACCCTCAAGATGCCCCCCTCATCTCCACCCCCCTCCAAACTCTCCCAATTCAAATCCTTCACCGCCTGCGACGTCTCCGACGCCCTCCTTAAACTCTCCGTCCCCAATGGCGGCCACCTCCCCGACCTCACCCTCCACGCCACCCCCTCGCCAATGACCCCCCGCCTCCTCGCCTTCCCCATTTCCACCGTCCTCTTCGCCCGCAAGACGCCTAGCGATGCGGAAAAGGCGACGCTGCCGGCGAAGAATTTCCCGCCAAAGGGCGGCCATTGGGTGGATTGTATGGTGGGGGGGACGGTGGTGGTGGTGCAGCAGCCAGGGGGGCAGGGGAATGCGGTGGTGGGGGGAATCATGGCGAGGAGGATGAAGTATTTAGGTGTGGAAGGCGTGGTTGTAGATGGGCGGATACGCGATTTAGACGAGCAGCAGGAATCGGGACTATCAGTAAGTGGGATTGTATCATATATAAGCATCAATGTTATGGCAAGACTAACTCCGCTTGCAGGTGTGGTCCAAGGGAGTCTCAACAGTTGGCTCAGCAGGCTCCTCAGTGCCACATGCCCACCAAGTTCCGTTAACCATTGACGGTATAACCGTAAGACCCGGCGATATCCTAATAGGCGATGAGAGAAATGGCGTAGCGGTTGTCCCCATTGAGCATCTTGACGAAGTCCTCCGGTTGATGCCGCTCTTGACAGCCGCCGACAATAAGATCCAGGAAGCAGTAGCCGCAGGCATGCCCGTAGCCGAAGCCTTTACCAAATTCCGCAGCAACATTAACTAGGTAGTAGGGACAGTTTTGTGAGAATCAATATTTGTATTACTGAATTTATTCATAAATACAAAAAAGACAACTTCTGGTCGTATCCTATCTTACTCCGTTCTATCTCATGCTTCATTATAAAAAGAAGCAGCCAGTCTTCATCGTTTTATCAAATCGAAATCCCAACCCAAGATGACCCATTATAACATAAAAGAAACATGTAATTGATCTATCATTGACATCACTTCCCATATATTCAGCCAGCCTTCACTTAAACCAGCGACCTTGACGCCTCAGGCTTTTCTTCTAACGTAGCCATGAGTCATCAGCTCTGATCTCCGCCGCCGGTGCCGCATTATAGCCTCGTGACGAAGTTGTCTCCCCGCCACTATCAGTTAACAACTTTGGCACCGGTAAATCTACTGGCTTCATGACCGGGTTTACATTACCTCCACTAGACGGACCTACAGGTACGGGACCATTTCCAACGTTCAATGGCGCCAGCATCATAGGCGCGGCCTTGGACTTGGATGGGGAAACACTGCGATTGCGACTTTCTGGAGGGGGGCCATAACGGACGTCCTTAACGTCCCAGCCGTCTTCAGCTGCGGCAGCTACCCACTTGCGCAGTGCTTCATGAACTGAAGGGTAGAATTTCTCTTTGCAAAGACGCAGCGAGCCACCTAAACATCTTTCCCATCCAGAGACACGAAGGTCGGCGCGAAGTTGGTTGCGGGCGTCCCGAGTGGGCGTGCAGGCAATGATGGCATTGAGCAGATCAACATGAGACGCCAGATAGTTGGTAGCGTCCCACTCAACGCCACCAACGTATGGGGCAGCGGCGACCGGTGGTCTCTCTGCCGGAAAATGCCGGGCCATGTACCGCAAAGCAGCAGTACTCTCACCGGAAACTTCAGCTTCTGCCTCAGCAGCGGTATTGGCACTGAGAGTCTTGGCATCCGGCATGGCCACGATATTGAGATGGTGTAAGAAGATCCAGAAGACCTCCTTGGTGACATTGACCACTTCCTTGGTCCATACTCTGTACGGCCGGGGTCTATGCATGTTTGTGACCCAATTCAGAGGCTTCTCATTCTCTGGTGGTTCGGGATCACGTAGATGAACCAGAACATTTGCTGCTCTTGAGATCCGAACTTTGGGGCTTCCCATCTCGATGTACAAGAACAAGATCGATGTCACAATGTTGCGAGTGGTAAACTCGCTCGGACCTTTCTTCTCAGGATCGAAAAGAAGATGAAGAAGACGAGGGAATAACAGATCTTGGATAGAATGAATGTAGATCTGGGCCAACGCTGTTGTTGACAGAGCCTTGAGACACAGCAGGTTCTCGTGCAAAATGGCATCCTCATGATCGTCACTACAGCCTAGTCAGTATGAGTCCTCACGCAAACCAATAAAAGTCAACTTACCGCCATTCTATTTCCATGATCCGATGCAAAAGTCCCACCATCTCTTTCATACCCCCCTGTTTAATAAAGTCCTCGATCCACGAAACCGTTTCATTCCGTAGGAGCAGACGCAATTTGTGCAACTTTCCGACCTCAACATTTTGGGGCTTTATCGTCTTCCGCAAGTACAACACAAAGTCCGCGGGAGCCGTTCCCATAATCTTAGCTAAAAGACCAGTCCCATTACCATGCCCAGCTCCAGAACCGCCTTCACCACCATTGATAAAGCCCAAAGGTTTCTCATCTGCTAAAGTTTCACTAGACTTTGAGCGCAGATGTCTGCCCATTGATGAATTTTTGTCACTCTTCTTGGTGGTCTTGACGCCTATCCGAGACAATGTAAAGCTGCGCCCGCGGCTTCTCTTAGTCTTGGCTGGAGCCTCGGCATCTGTCCGATCATCCACAGCACTACCAGATGCTGAAGCAGGGTCGTTATGATGGCTGTCAAGGCTGCCACTTTTGTTGTCTTTGTTGGAAGCGGCAGTCATTTCAGCCCAATCTTGACGGATGAATTCTTCCTTAATAGATGCGGCAAGATTTCGCATCTTGTATCTTTGGTTTTCTGGAATGTTGCGGCGATCGAGCATGGCTTCCAAATGCTTATCAATATCCATCGGGTCGATGTAGGGCTCTGCTGAACTTCTCTTTGCCATTATCGCACTTGTCGGCCTGGAGGAACCGGCTGATACACTCTTTGCTCGGCTATGTGACGGAGCGCCGCGGAAAGGAAGTCCACTGTTTGTTCCATGACTTGTCTTGACTCTTTCTGGAGCTTCTAATGGTAAGGTGGGCATAGATTCACTGTTTGTCCGCGGGTCTGCTGATCGCGGTGGGACATGAGTCGGAGAAGGTTCGGCAGCCGCGGTGAATTGTCGATAAATCGGCTGCTGCTGCTGCTGCTGTGGCGCAATACTTGATGACGGTGATCTGTTTTCCTTGTCTTTGAACATTTTCGTGTCTCCTTCATCTTCTTTCTTAGCAGTCTTTGGTCTAATGAGAAAACTTGCCAAGTTTGTAGTGGACTTGGTCTTCTTATGAAGTTTGACAGGCGATGACTCGCGGCTCATGAACTTGGAAACCCCTTCTTTCGCAGGTCTGCCGGTGAAAGAAGCCAAAGGTCCTCTTCTGTTAGACTGGTTGGGATCCCGGTACGTATCGCGACCACGTTCTCTTGGGGGATCTGTAGGACTGCGGATTGGCTGAGCCCCGTTCTCGAAGTATCCCTGATTTGGTGACCGGACTGGTGAGCGAGTAGGTGAGTATTGTCCGGGATTCTGGTTGGGATGGAGCTCGGCCAACTGGCTGGTAACTGCATACTGGGCAAATATTGATAAAGAAGGGTCGGAAGTGTTACCAGTCGGGATAGACATTGGAGAGGCCATGGGCGAGCCGTCATCTGAAGAGTCACTTCTGCGGCTAATGAAAGATTTGAGACGCTGCTTTCGGGGAGAAGATGAGCCTGGTCGCAAGACACTAGATGATATCTGTGATGCCATGGCTGATCCAATGATTTTGTGATTTATGTGTGATAATAACGATATAGTATTTGATTACTTGATTGGCGGACAGCACACACGGTGGAGTGTCAGGCCGGCAATACACAGTGAGGGGTTGTTATGTCTCGTTAAGATATGTCAAGAATAATGTAGCGTGGTGGTTAGAATGTCGTAGTGATGGAATATGAGATAGAATGGTAATATGGAAGGTCTAGAAAACAACTCTAACGTTCAACAAATTGACAAGAGTTCTGAGTCAAGTGTTTAGTTCTACTACAAGGCTTTTCGGTCTCCGGAGATCTTTCCCTAAATTTTGGGCGGGAAGATTCTGTTGAAAAAACGTAGCAACTGCCGCAGTCTGCAGATAAACAGTAGGCAGTGAGAATAAATGTAAGCACAAGATCAGTATGCAAAAGATGATTGGCAGGGAAAAGAAGGATATCAATATCAAGGTTGATATCGCAATTTAGCTTTTAGGTACCGGAATTTTGAGCATCAAAGATTCGTTGAGGACTAAAGAAAATCGTGAGAAATGTGCAAAGATAGAGTTCAAGTATCTTCAGACTTTGCCCAAAACAAAAGGATCTCCAGGGCTGTTATTTTCGTCATGCGGCGGGAGAAATGGATTCCTCGTTATTCTAATACCCCCAGCTTTGGTCTTTTGTTTTCACCCAGAATATCCCCACTCCGTCAGTGACACTTCGCCCAGTAACTAAATATTTACTTTTATTTACAGCAGCTCACCCGTCAATTCCATTGTCCGTCCTTGCCATAAACAGGCATTTCCAGATCCCATCATTGTCCCCGCAAAAACCTAGCCAAACGGCCCATGCGATGCTGTGTAAACCGCCACCTACAGCAACATGACCCCCCTCCCCGAGAGCTATTTACCACCCCTCACCAGCGAAATATTTATCTCGATACCAGGACCATGATGAAGCTTCGCAGCACATCCAAGATCTCCATAAGCTAGAGCTTTTTCTTTGCTCTTCTGTGTCTCACTTCTCACAGTCGGGTAGCAGCCTAGTAAACACGGTGCCTTGCGTCGTCACGGCAACAGGCCGACACTGGGCTTTCTGGGGCCAAACTTGGGCGCTTTTTCGCTGGGACAGAGCCCTTGCAGTGACCATCAACTCAAAATCGTGAAGCTACAGGGTGAAAAGTAAGGAGCGGTGCTTTTTTTTGGCTGAGTCTTTGCTGGTTGATGGAGCTGTCTGTCATGGAAACGGTAATGTAGAGTATGCATAAGTATGACACAGGATGCCGTGAAGCTTAGCAATTGAGCGATATCAGGCGAGGATCTGGGTCAGCTTCATGCCTTGTTAATATTCTGTCTTCCTGTCAATGCATAGACGACGTCTCAAAATGGCAACGTCATATATAAACAAAGATATTATTTGCAGATGTTATTGATTATCGACATGTGACAATAGGACGATTCACGACGGTTGTAGAGACAACAGGTCCTCCATTATTATCAATTAGTTGTTACATTGGATGTATATATCTGTTGCATGATATGATAAACATATATTTCTACCTAGATTAGGTTTTGTATAGCCAACACTATCCCATGACTCTGGTTTTATATGTGATTGGATAGTTTACTAATCCTTAACATTACCCTCTATGCACCAGTCTACCAGCTCAACAAACCCTTCTCGCGATCATATCCGCCACGAAGTTGATACTCAGGCTTCACCAACTTTCCCTGCAGAACAGTGTACTTGACAATGTTCTCGCAGTCCTGAGGAAAGACTCTGGCAATCCACATACACTGAGCAGCACCGACATTCTCAGCCAGAGACTTCGCCTGTACCTTCTTGAGCTTCAAAACTTCACCTTCCGGTAATGATGCTCTATCCACATCATCAATCCCAAAAGCATTCGGCCTTCTGTAGATCATCATATTGGCTGAATACTTGTGGCCACCAACATGCGAAATGAAGTAGATGCCAACACCACCCGGTCTCGTATCATCATAATCCCGGTATAACCCCAATAGCCGCAAATGTCTCTCTAATTCCTTCTTGAGCAACGGCGCACTCTGTCCACACCGAGCATCCCGAGACTTTTGTGAACACATGAGAATCACTACACTGTGTGGGCACGGCGACGCGGTAATTTGAGGCGGAATGGATGGCGAGGGGTCTGTGGATTGTGAGGGGGTCGGAACAGCGACCGGAAGGGATAGCGGGGCCAACGGTGTTGTGGATGTGGGGGCAACGTTGACATAGTTTTCGATCATTCTGGGGATATTCTCGGGGGTTATATTGTCGAGGTAGACGAAGGCTGGCAGGAGGAGGACACGAGTGGGTTCATCGTAGGTGGTAGTTCCTGATGGTTGCGGCATGTTTGAAGCGGAGAGCATCATTTTCTGTAAAGAACCCACTAGGTTAGCCTATTTGTCTTGATTTGAATGGGAATTCATGAAGATCAATGCCAAGACCATCAAGACATTCTTACATGGTTTCCCCAGAAAATCCACCGGGCATGGGAATAAAAACCTTTCGGACAATTATATCTCACTTACACCATTGGTTGGCTTGCTTGCCTTATCAATCGCCGCCATAACACTACCCTTCTCATCTGCAACATCCCGCGCCCAATCCGACTTCCCCGTCGCAATCACCACATGAGTACTAAACGCCTTGATCTGTCCGTAGAGGACATCCTTCTTATCAATGATAAACGACTTGGGATACTTGACCGTGCAGCTGGCGCAGTCCTGCAGACAGTCATCGCCATCTTTCTCCGGGACCGTCTTGGGGAATAGGGCATCCCACGGAGCTGCAGAGTCGCCGTCACCACCGGTGGTAAGTTTGGAAAAGAGGGAACGGAGACCAGAAGCCATTTTTTGTTTGAGTGATTTCTCGAAGGGTGGATCCATGGTGAGAACGGGGTTAGACGGGGTATATGGGCGGCAACGGGGCTTTTATATGCGGGCTGCTTTAGAGAAGGATTTCGGGCTGCTACTGTTAGTGGCTTTCTTGTAATTACCAGATCAGTATAAAAGTTGGTCAGTTTATCTGATTTGTTTTACGTCCGTTGCCATGCTGTCTCAGTCGGATGCTTAATATCCATGATATCCTCGCTTCTAAAAACTCGCCAGAAGCATATAGCACTGATTATCAAAGCATCAGTAAACCCCGATTCCATCTATCCCCGGACTTTCGACTTCTGCAGCCTGGGGTATGGGCTTGGTGACTTCATTGAACGACAGTCTGATAGGCTCTGTCGACCGCTAAACTGGTAGCCATACCCGCGCGGGACGGGCCAATAACTTTTCTCTACTTCAATCCAGATTTATAATATATAATTGGCCTTTTGTGCTGATTACGTAGCTTGCGTCACGAAGTGTGATAACTGATAGGGTTGTATCATTCACTGATTGATAAGTTGGCCTGGTTTTTTTTTTCCTCATTTTGCCGACTCGGCAAGCAGTACCAATTTTTATGTGGGGCGGCAATAGTTAGTGATACAAAAATGGTAGGAGCCAAGCCTCAAAAGCGTGATTCGCTGAGTTATCGAATGGCAAGATAATGAAGATGAATGTTGTTTTCGAAAACAGGAACAAATACAAGATAATATATCAAGATAACTTACAAGATAATATATCAAGATAACTCACAAGATACAATATGTCTGCACTCTAGATATCTAGATGCGTAACATGGAAACAGTCCTACGGAATGAGTATTTGTATGTTGTCCGAATTTGGCTTACACTTATATCCGACTTTCGTTAATCCCGTTGTCCTCCCACATCTCGGCCATCCAGGTACACTCAACCTTCAGGCAGCGCTCTGGAACAGTGGTTTAACATTTATTCAGAGTTTTCTTGCTTTATTAAGAGCCTGAGCTTCATTGCATTGCCTAGGATATGCTGATAGCATTTAATGAATCTTATAGATTCAACCTCAATCCCTACTATCATCATCCAGGAATCAACGTGCGCAGATGTCCTGAGGATTCATTCCTCTACGACAGTAAAGAAAGGTTAGTTGTGTATGACAGTCATCATTACCCGTCCAGTTATTGGAGGGCTAGATCAATCAAGTTATTGATGCCCGGTGCTACACTCATCATACCTTCGGAATTCTACGTCAACACACATAAATCGCAGATTTCTGCAATATTCCAACATATCTCGAGTTTGTATGATTGTTGATTTCGTAGGATATTATCTATCTTGACTTGATCCGTTCTTTGTGACAAAACTAATTTCATATTTCTTCCCTTTTGCAGAAGATTCATCCTGAAATATATGCGAAAATCAACTTTCAACAATTAGATAACGAGTAAAAAATATGGTTGTCATTCTTTAGGGTTAAAAACACACAAATACCCAGACCCTATCAAACCTTAGTTCACCATACACAATCCCTACACTAATAGCTGAGACCATTCACATGTCGTGATGTTACATTTCCATTTGCGACCCTGAACACCAACAACCAAGACCTTGCCTATCATCATGTCTGCCCCCTGGGACTCCATACCTTTGGACGACCTTCTGGTCGTCCTTGTCACCGGGGCCAACAGGTAAATCTCAATTCGCCCCTCCTTATTTCCCCTCTCTCCATTAACAAAACAACACTCCCCCTTTCCCAGCGGCATTGGTCTCGGCATCAACCAGAAGCTCATCGACGACTTCCTTACCATCCGGCCAGCAACCTCGCATCTCCTCCTTATCCCCACGACCCGCTCTCCCGCCAAGTCCCGTGAGACGATCACTGCCCTCCAGGCGCATCTTCACAAAGCTGCGACGGCCTTTGCTGCTCGTTCGCCGACGTCACCCGCTTCCTCAACTGCTGCTATTATCAACTCTGTCCTCGCGCGCATCCATATACTCTCTATTCAACTCGATCTCTGCGCCCTCCCGCAGATCTATCGCACGGCTAAAACTCTCGTCTCCGGAACCGTCTCGAATCCCCCTCTCAAAGATGGATTGGCCGATCCCCTTAGTGATGTGCGCATCCCTAAGATTGACTCTGTCATCTTCAACGCTGGCTTCGGCGGATGGACAGGAATTGATTGGTGGAAAATGGCCAAGTGTGTCATAAGAGAAGGAATTATTGCTTCCTGTACTTGGCCCGATTTCAAGATTGCCGCCCCCGGCGATGTCATCTACCAAAAGAACTCTTCCGGCTCCATAGTTCCTGCTGATAGTATTAGCACTGTATTCTGCTCCAACGTCTTCGGCCACTATGTCTTTGCGCACCGCCTCATGCCCCTCCTGGCTCGCTCCAACACTGGTACTACCCGCTCGTCACCAGGGCGCATCATATGGACTAGTAGTATCGAACCACAAGCCGACAGTCTTGTCCTGGAAGACATCCAGGGAAAAACTTCCCTTGCCCCGTACGAGAGTTCCAAGCGTCTCACTGATATCATGTCCATCATTAGCACTCTCCCCCCCGTTGCCCCCGAAACGGCTACTTTCTACGACAGCATTGCCCCCAAGGATCGCCCCAACATGTATGTCACTCACCCAGGTGTTGTTGCATCTCCTCTCTTCCCGCTTGCCGCCTGGATGTTCCGGTTCTACCGGTGGGCCATGTTCCTTTGCCGTCTCCTCGGATCCCCTTGGCACCCCGTTGAAGCCTACGCTGGCGCCACCGCTGCCGTTTGGCTTGTTCTTGCGGGATCCCAGGAGTTGCGGGAATCGAAGGCTGAGCAGACCAAATGGGGTTCTGCGGTCAGTGCTAGTGGGAAGACGTATGTGAAGGCCACGGAAGTTGATGGGTGGGGTTGGAAGGCTGAAAGTGTCACTGTTGAGGAGATGCAGAGAGAGGTTGCGGAGCCGAAGTTGTTGAGGATGGCAGTGGGGAGACATCCTCATGCTACGGATGCGACAGAGAAGAGCAGACAGGAGGTCATTGAGACTGGTGTTATTGTCTGGAGGGAGATGGAAAAAATGAGGAAGGAATGGGAAGATCTTCTTGATCTATAAAGGATACGGAAAATATAGACGACATATAGAAGCCACTTAATGATACTGTTTAATCTTAATAATCAAACATCATCATGATTCTATATAGGGGACTTGATAACTGGAACTATTTACCGTACTCGTCATTATCATTGCAGTAAATTCATTAATAGAGGCATAGACACCACCTGCTCCCACTTTTGATGCTTTCTATTCCGATTGACTGACTGTTGGCAGTCATACAAAATTCTCTTGGATTATATCAACATCCAATAGCTGAATGTATCATCACAAAAATCTTCCAATTTCAGTCACTCAAAAAACTACCAAATATACTGCAGATAAGAAAGGAATTGAATATGTCATAGTCAAAAGAGAAAATACCGCTATCGTGTTTTAAGCATATACTAAGAAGTAATAAGGACAAGAAGCAAATAAGAACAAACAACAAATCGTGACAGCAAATCTCAAAAGGTCTCAATTCAAGACGGAACCATGCTTAGCAAGCAATGAACAAAAAGAACCACCAGATCATACAGTACAGAAAAGACAAATGCTTGGTCATGAGATCATATCAAAGTTCATGTCCCAATCTTTAAGTCCCATTCGGCTCTGAGGTCCCAGCCCCCAGTTCTTCTATCGACCGAGTATTGAATTGCGTAGCTGATACATTGCGCTTGAGTGTCAACATTTTAGAGCGTCCAAACAAGCCCAACATCAATGGCAAAGGCACAACCGCCGCACCAATCACGGCTTGGAAGATCAAGCTCTTCTTCATGTTGTGCGGTGGATTGGCATTGCCACCCGCTTCAAGTGCATCACTGATGACGATGAAGATGGCGCCGAGAAGCTGACCCAATGACCACGACATGGTCGACGTGATCTCAGGGCTAATCGGATAACTCAGCTCAGCCAAAAACTCCAATGCAACCGGAATCACAGAGAACGAGGCGGCGCCCATGATGGCCAGGACAATGTAGGGTCCTACGATGTCGCCAGTTTCGGGCATCCAGATAAAGGCAATGTACGTTGTCCCAATGATCGGCACGGCACACTTAAGAGCCAGCAAGAATTTCTTGTACCTGTCGAAGATTGGGGAAGTAATTGCCGAGCACACGAGACCAGCCACAATCAGGACGGCGCCACCGATTCCCGCATTATCTTTTGAGATCTCATAAGGCTCCAGCATTTGGTTGAGTAACGACGAGACATTGTTGAACAGACCAATGTACGTCGCAAAGGGGATGACCACAAGCCAAATCTCGGGTGTTCGGGCGAGAATCTTGACCGAATCCGAGAGTCCTGGGCGGGCAACCTCACTAGTGTACGAGACAGGAGTCGGGGGCCTAGCGGGAATAAAGAAAGTCGGTATACTGGCGACAGATGCCTGTACAACGTTAGTATTTGGAGACAGGGATGCTGTAATACATCCGACTTACAATAATAGAAACGTATAATACGGCATTTGATATGTCGCTTGAACTCGACACCCAACTGGGTGTGATAACTTGCGCCAGCGCGGCCCCCAGAGGGTTCGATAGTGTAGCCAGTGCTGTGGCGCCGACTCGACCCTTCTCTGTGAACCACATGTCAGAGTAACACGTAGGCGCCGATAGAATAAACGGTTGCGCCAACCCGATCAAGACTTGTGAAAACAAAACAAGCACGTAGATCCCACCGCTCTTGGAATGTGAGCCGGCATAACGGATCCAGTTCCCAACTAACAACAAGGCAGAAGCCGCCATGAAACTTGGCTTGGGGCCATATCGTAAGAGCTTTATGGTAAAAGGCGCACAGAGACAAAAGGAAAATTGGTATGCGATCGACAACCAGTTGACTCCAGTGTTACCGGTCTTGTAATATTCGGCAGCTTGTGACGACACAGGCGCAAATGTTAACCACTAAATGCGTTATGTGTTAGCGACAGTTCTAGAAAACACATAATGCGCCAGACAATATCTTTGTCAACATTCACGAAAGATTGAGGTCTTTTTTTGCAACTGGTATTCTCAACAATATCCAATGTACATTCCATACACAGGCAAAACTACAGGATGAGAGTTTTACTGACAAAGACTTCTTCGAGATCTGATATCTGCCAACATGGGAGACTTCAGGATTAACCAAATCATGCCTAGGGTACCGACTGCATAGATGAATTTAAGCTTGTAGATGAACTAAATCGAGTACTAAGTCGGGAAATATATCACTTACACCCCAATTTACTGCCAAATTGAGCAAAAACATCTGGAGAATACCAAACCATCGTCGTTTGTAGGTCTTGAAGATGATGGCGTGACTGCTAAATTGCGTATGGTCTCCGAGATCACGACTACTAGTCGGAGATGAAGTACTCCGGCGAGTGGAATGTTGTTGAGTATTACCAAATCCCTCTTTGTGTTGGCTATTGTCGGATAAAGATTGAGTTTGACCCTCGTCCTCCGATTTAGAATTCGAATTGTCACTCATCTCGATATACGAATGGCTCGAGTTTGTTGATTGCGCCAGTTTTCTGCTGTGTAGTCTAACATCAAAGAAAGGAACAAAAGAAGGAATATGAAATCAAGTAATGGTGGATACTCGCCCTAATATATCCGGATTTGGGGTATGCCCACAAAACTGACTATTTAACCAAGTTTGGAGCAAGCATGAGAGCGGGCCGCACAGATCAACAACCTTCTACTAGCCCTCCTCGAAACAATACTGCGGCTTTGGAGTTGACTCGGCTATCGACAATGATAGTGAATCGGAAGTCGCAAGATGGATCTTTGAGTTGTAGATAAAATTTCGTAGGTGTGGGTGGCGTTGCAATCTATGCATGGTTGTGTGATGATTCGGGCCCAGATGGATTGCGGCACGGGATACGCAAATACGTGATGACAATGTTAGGGCACTATTTTAGAATTGACAATGGTTGAATACCCGAGAGAATTTAAGTGACGAGTTCGTTTGTATAGATGTTTCGAAGTCCCAGTATCAGATGGCCCTGTATGTCAAGCTGGGGAAACTGTCCAATAATAAGTCTTCAGATAGATGAGAGCCAGTCCGACAAATGCGGGATAAGGAACTGAGATTATCGGAAGTCTGATCTACATTGTTCGTTATAGACCTGTATGATGTGACAACATGGTAAAAAAAATTCAACAAAGAAGTCTCAGAGATTAAATAAAAAACTTCAAAATATGCGTAATGGAAGCGCAAAATTCCAGACTGAGTTCTTAGTGAGGCCGATAAGGATAATGATTCCTGAAGGAGTAGTAAACGTCAACACAGGGAAATGAAATCCAACCTGCCAAAAGAAATGTCCAGCCTGACCGAGTTCAGACGAGTCCGATGAATTGAACAAACTCAAAAAGACCTACGGGTTTGAAAATAATGGCGACGGTGTAAAGTGGCAAAAAATACGTTGGTGCAGAGTGGTAGAACAATGGAAATTATGTGGTCTAAAGCTCATTGATCCTCTTGACCGGAATAGGTAGGCGGGTAACCCGCCTTCCTCGTGGTAAAATGGTAGAAAGCCTATGAGCGGAAGGAGATTTGACAGTATTTAAGCGTTAGTTACAATAAAAGCCATGAGCAAATCCAGAAATATTGGCAAGTGCGAACGGGAAAACGTTGGTTGTATACCTTTTGTGGGGGTATATGATCCGACTTGTACAGAAAACGGAAGGAACAACTCGTGGCTTTGCGTGGCTCGACCCAGGGTCAGACACAGGGAATTGCAGCTTTGAGGAAATGAAGACGGCAGAAACAACACTGAACGAATAGCGGATAGCGGCTCCGGATCAAGACAAGATTTAGTCACGACGATATATAGGTTTGTCTATGACATAGTCATCAATTAAGGAATCTACACTTGTGGTCCGGAATCACTTCTAAGAAGTCTTACATGTATACATGAGTCATTTAATTCAAAGTCCCTCCCGGGTTGAAAGTACATTCAGGTGAATAAAAATCTGAATATGTAAATGTGCAATAATTTCGAGTAAAATCAGAGTACTTTGATCCAACTAGTGTTTTCGTTTGTTCCCCTGGCTACCCTTTAGCTACGAGTCGTCAGATTGGACAGACATTCCGCCTTTATGCCCAAGTAAAGATAAGAAGACCTGCAGAAAGTGAAATAAGTACGCGGTAAATGGACAGGAAACGAAGTTTCCGGGCATTAAGTGGACTTCACCCGGGGAAAGTAGCTTGGGTCAATTTATACTAACTGAACCGCAATATGTGTCACTATACCCAAATTACATTAGGCTCCTTCGCAGATGAAAAGCTAGTTTTGGGTAATTCTCGGTAACTTCGTACTCCTCACCAATGGTTTGCCAATGAATATCGTGCCTTGTGTATTGTTCATCATAGATTTGCATGCAAGTATCCGGTATTACTTCAGCCAGACTCCTGTTTACAGGTCTTTGCAAGTAGTTTTCATGACTATAGGAAAATAGATGAAAACCAGACGTTATTTGAGTGGATAGATCGAATGATTCACGAGAGTCTACGTAGAATTTCCGGGTTACTTTTACTGCTGGATCATAACATCCCCCATACGCACAACTCAACCCTCCGGTATACCACCGATTATTGATATGCCCGATTCAGGACAAACACTGGGGACATCCCGTCGGAAAATATCTCGTAGGAAACAAGTCATAGCCCATAATAGTCCTCATAGACTAAATGACTCTGCGCAATTTGCAGGTGTACATCATCATTACCATGGAAGTCATCCGCTCGCTTAGCCTCATGCCGTGATGCGTAATGATACTACAGCCACGCTTCTGATGTTGTGGAAATGTAAGGATGGTCTGTGTAACAGAAACCACAAGCTTATGGTCAACGGATTATTTATAATGAAAATTTTGTTATTACATACCTTGATACAATTAAGCACTTTGCGGATTCTACATTAGATAATAAATTTTAACTGAATCGGTTGTACTGAGTTGCAACAAATTTTGTAAAGATCTAATGATGGATGATCCGCATAAATATACAAGTTGGATAGAACGGTCAAATATTTTAGATTAGGCTCCTGTAGATATTTTAACTTACATGAGCTGTATAGGGATCAGGACTTAAACAACTTTTGATTTCCTTACAGTATTTTTGAGTGAAATCATAGGGTTAATATTTGATACAAACCCATAGCGCCACATAATATCACAGTGGAGTTCCATTGTGGCGTCTTGTCAACTAGCCGTGTATCTGATCCCGCTTACACAGTCGAGTGACCCCCACTAGTCTGTCGTTCAACCGTGGTTCCTATCTGGTCAACTCTCCCTGGACGCTTGAGCGTAGGCCTCAAGTAAATCAACAACAATAATCAGAAACGATTCGATTTATTTCATCTGACGCGGCTGTTCTCTATTCTGATTTATCTACTCATACCTGTCGAGATTTCCTTGCTCATTAGCAGTTGAAGCCTATAAGCATCGCATCATCACCTGCCACTTATGGTCCTTATTTACTAATCCCCTGTCATCAAGTTGTTGTCTCTCCATCCTTGGGCTTTGACCTACCCTGTCCCATCTGCTCTGCTTGCGCATTATTTGACAACGTTAATTATCAGCGGATAAGCTTAATACGAAGACCGGGATATCCTATACGACTCCCCTCCGTCTTCGAACCTTGCCCCGAAAATCGAATTGAACGACACATCGACAAATACATAAGACGAACCGAACCCTTCCATTATAATGTCTCGCCGGGCTCAAAACCCCGCTCAAGAGCGGATAGCCCAAAATCAACAGACCATCAAGAGCCTCCTCAAGCTTGAATGCAATAAAGTGTGCGCCGACTGCAAGCGCAATAAGCGTAAGTAGCCGGACAGTCCACATTGACAGGTCGAAGGCGGAACCTGGGTCGCATCAAATCAGTATACTAATTTCTGTTCTTGTTGTAGACCCAAGATGGGCCAGTTGGAACATTGGCATCTTCATTTGCATCCGCTGCTCTGGTATTCACCGTAGTATGGGAACCCACATTAGCCGTGTTAAATCAGTCGATCTTGATTCCTGGACTGATGAGCAAGTCGCCAGTATTCTTGCCTGGGGAAATGCTCGTGCCAACAAATACTGGGAGTCTAAATTGGCAGCCAATCATGTGCCCATGGAAACCAAGATCGAGAACTTTATCCGCACCAAGTACGAACTCAAGCGCTGGGCTATGGATGGACCTCGTCCTGACCCCAGCACTCTGGATGCAGACGGAGATGAAGACATTCCCTTGAGCTTAGTCAAGGAAAAACACAACATTGAGCGCAAGGAGTCGATACGAAAAGCGTCAATTGGGAACTCATCTGTCCCCGCAACTCGCAAAGCTGCCCCGCCCCCCACTGTTGATCTCATTGGCGGCGACTCGCCCTCCATGGCCCCTTCTACTTCAAGTTCACCAGCCCCTGCCAAGGTCAACATCAAAAGTGCCCCCAAGCCATCCAACGCTAAAGATTCTTTGTTAGGTCTTGATTTTATGGGTGATTCCAGCAGTACACCACCCCGCCCCGCTTCTACTTCTACTATCGGGTCTTCCAACGCCCAGTCCCGTCCCGATCTCAAGCAATCAATTCTGTCTCTTTACGCTACTGCTCCTCGCCCGCAAATCCCACAACCTGCCGCTGGTGGGTTCGGGGGTATGGGATCGCCCACTCACTCCACTCATGGATCATTGGGTGGCCTTAATGATGCATTTAGTGGATTGAGCTTCGGTGGCACTTCGTCCCCCGCGTCTGCGGCGCCTCCTGCTCCTAAGCCTGTTGATCCCTTTGCCAGCTTTGGTTTCGCTTCTACCAAGTCCCCTGCTCCTTCTAACACCAGCAATAAGAGCAACAGTGGCTCGTTTGTCAGTCTTGGTGGGTTAAGTGGTGGCAGCTTCTTTGATACAAAATCCAAACCTATTCCGGTGCCTGCTACTGCTTCTACCGCTGCCCCTAAACAGTCTTCATTCAGCAGCTTTGGCAACTTCTCATCCCCCGCACCAGCTGCGTCCAAGCCTTCGACTTCGTCTGCTATGGGTGACCTGTTTGATTTGTCTGCTCCAGCCCCATCTGCGCCCGTCGCCCCTGCGGCGACTTCACCTCCTGCGTCTTCCACAACTTCACCATTCAAACTCTCCTCTGCCCCTAAGGCTCCAGCTGCCATCCCTGTCGCTGCTGCCACGACCATTAGCAGTAACAACGCTTGGTCAGGCTCGGATGTTTGGGGTAGCAATGCTTGGGGCTCTGAAACCAAGACTGAGCCTGCCAAGCCGACTGTCTCTGCATCTGCTAACAATTTTGGTTGGGGTTCCTCTTTTGCTTCTACTCCCATTATCCCTGGTGCATCTGGTGGCTTCTCGGTAGGGGGCAAGCCAGCTGCCGCTGCCGCCGCCACTGTGGCTTCAGCCGACGACGAATTTGGTGGCTGGGCTAGCTCTACAACTACTACTAACACAACAAGTGATAGCAAGGGCTTCGGGGCTACGGGTGGTGAAGCTGACTTGTTCTCGAATGTTTGGCAGTAAACAGTGATAGTGTGAGTGGGGACCAGTGCCGGTACTTGAACCTAAATACATATTGGCCATGTCACATACAATACGTTGCTGCAGTTCCCATTAGGGAATAGGAATTATGAAGCATAAGGCAATATATATTGCTACTCTACTGTGATGTGAGGGTGGGCATTCTTGTTGGTGTAATTGTTTACATAGCATATGTGGAGTTGTAAATACAAAATAATGATTTTTCAAGATAATGAAGTCAATAAAAAGGGTGGTACTCATACTATGAATTTCCAGAATGTATCGTAACAAAAATGCCAGTGAACGCCGTTTCCCCAGTGCCAACTTGAAAGCAGAGGTATTATTAGGTATGCAACGCTCGAAATCAAATAAAAACCAAGAGAGAAGGATGTGTATCGGTAATTGTGATGTCTGTGATTGCTTAGAAGAACAGTTTCGACAAGTAGTAGAGGAACAGGAAGAACAAGATGATAATTCCGGCCAACTTCAAGATCGCAACCTGATTACCAGAAGCAGCCATGCGTGTCAGACGAATAGCGGAACCCTTGATTTGTGAAGTCATGGACGAGAATGTATCGTTCTGTACAAGGCATTTGTTAGCGATCGTGCATCACTGGCATGTGATAGGTTTGGATGTATTTTAGGGACAAACATACAGTAGTATCTAGAACCTCCTGATCACGCGCATAGTCATAGATGTCTGTCGTGACTCCTCGCAACGCTGAGATCTTGCTACTGAGTTCACTCAGGCGCGCATTATTCTGGCGCTCGCGCTCGTAAGCTTCCGACATGGCGACGACGATAGCGATGGCAATGGCGATGGAGTAGATTAATGGATTGGTGATGACGTGGGAATGTTGCGACCAGTACTAACAGTAGAGGAGAATTGTTCCCAATTACCGGAGAAGGGATATTGATGATGGAGAGACTAGTGGGTTGTCAGGAATTCCTGGGGTGCGTATATATGGCGGACCGGGAGACGGGAGGTGTGGGACGGGCGCTTGGGGTGGCGGAAAGCAGGAGGATTCCGATGGGGTTCAATATTGATGTGGCAGATCTCGTTGGTGGATAACGGGCGATTGTGTATATGTTATGCGGGTGACAACTGAACGATTGAGCGTGCGTTTGATGCCGATGTTTTGTGGGTAAATAGGTTTTATGCTCTGTGACGTTAAATTAAGTTGTTCCAGGGTGTCGTTGATGCTGAAGTGACTTTAATGTTGCAAGGGTGTGAGGCTTGGTTGGTGGCTAAAGTGCAACCCCCATGCGCCAGCATTAACCCTAACTATGTTCTGTCTTGCTATCTGCTGTTATGATGCTTGAAGATGCCATAGGAATTTTACCCCGCCAGACAATGACAACGGTAGGACCATGTGACCGCCGGATTCAGTATTACACAGGTCTAACTTGTGGTGATGGCTCCAGGAAAATAGGATATATATACTATATAGAAATCAGATTGATGATCTATATTCAAAGTATATTTTTAGACGTCTATTACCATAGTTTTAGTAGTTTACACATCGACGTATCACAAGGAACCATATAATGACGGCAATGACGCAGGATAATGCCGTACTTTCTGTATTGAACTCTGAAAAATAAGAATGGTGGGGTGTCACTGCTGCTTGTAGTTTGCTTGACTTGACCTTGGTACTGATGAGAACCAGTGCGAATGGCATAGAATCTTCCTCGGCTCGAATTCCAGATCATCCACTGCGATCATCGCCAACGTCATCCATATCCACACTGATTTTAAACTCTTTGAAATTCAATACACCATTACCGAAATTCCCACGATATTCCCAGACTATCTGACCCCAATTACTTGTCACTATTTGGCTTGCAGGACGTCGTACCATTCCCAATCCAGAGCATAGCATATGACGTTACGTACTCCAGAAAAACCAGCGAGTTATCTGCCACTTTTTTTTCTTTCGTCCTAACCAATTACCAAAACTTCTTTGAAAACGAAACACGAGCATAGAGAAGACTTTTAAGTTGTTGGCCCGGGCCAGATTTGGATCAAGAGGAATATATCCTTCGTTGTCGGCAATACTTTCAAAACCCGGCATCAGCTCAATCAGGGCCCTGTGCTCATCCTATTCTCGTTAATTAGCTTCAAGCTCATACTTCCGGTCAACAGGCAGCTGTTTTTTCAACAGTACGGATCACATTGTCACAAAGGCCTCTGGAGCCCTCTTTTATTTCTTTCACGATATCTAGCCATTTGACCAGCACTGCCATCATTTTTTGTCTCTTGCCTCTTGCGAGAACCATACTCAGTAAGAAATACCATTTATCCTCGCAATCTACACATTACAGATCGGAACTTCGGATACGCAACCCAGCCAGTGACCAGTCACTAAGAATATTCTCCACTAGTATAAACAGCCACCGGCCATTGGCAGACAACGCCCATTTCGATACTCGCATAGCGCTTTGCTCACCCCGCCAATTCCAACAAGATCATATTGACGCAGTATCTTTTGCTGATCACATCTCGTGGTTGAAACTGCCGATATTCAAAGTTTTCTTTTTGACAATCTTTTCGGACTTGTTACTGTTTATTATTTTTTTTATTTGCATTGTGGTATTGTTTTTAGCATCGATATTTGTTTAGTAAAAGTTCATTGTTTACATCTTTACCATGGGTCTCCATAACCCTCTGCCGTCGTCGTTGTCGTGTAAGTCTCATCCAGGTGACGACCTGTAACGTCATGACTCCAACATCAAATCATCGTGCGCATGTCGCAGGTACATAATCCTGCCATACATGAGCGAAGACGACCGCCATATTAGCGTATAGTACACAACATCATTTGCGCTTGTAGGCTTTACGATGTTATGCAATTGTCATCGCGGGGTCATGAAGCGGCGCAAAGACCTTGGGTTTTTAGGTGCAGCAATAAACTATGACTACTGTACTGACATACACTCTAAACTATAGCAGAATGCAAGAAGTGCGGAAAGATCCTGACGTCATTTATCGATCCCCGCCAGGCTTTCGGTCCTGAAAAGATTATCCCACCTTCCGTCCTAGCGAATGCAAAGGTAAGGTTTTAGAGCCCCCCCCCCCCTCGGAGTTAGGCGTCGATGGAATCCCGAACACCATCCAAAATTGTGCCAAGTATACTAACTTGCGTTGTTACGATAGGGCCTTGCTATCCTTACTGTCATCAAAGCCGGCTTCCTTGGATCAGCCCGTTTCGGTAGCGGGCTCGTCGTTGCCCGTCTACCTGATGGCTCTTGGAGCGCCCCCAGCGCCGTCGCGACTGCAGGTGCCGGATTTGGTGGTCAGATTGGGGTTGAGATTACCGATTTTGTCTTCATTCTCAATGATGCGAGCGCCGTTAAGACTTTTGCGCAAGCTGGTTCTATAACCCTCGGTGGAAATGTTTCTATCGCCGCCGGACCCGTCGGTCGCAATGCTGAGGCTGCTGGTGCCGCTTCCCTGAAAAGTGTGGCTGGTATCTTTGCTTACTCTAAAACCAAGGGCTTATTCGCTGGTGTTTCTTTAGAAGGATCCGCCATCATTGAACGCCGTGATGCCAACGAGAAACTTTACGGCCAAAGATTGACCGCCGCGCAACTTCTTTCTGGAGCCGTCCCTCCACCCCCGCAAGCCGCTCCTCTTATGAATATACTCGCCTCCCGCGTTTTTGCTGGAACCCGCACTGGTTACGTAGATGACAGCATGTATAACGATATCCCCGTTTTTGACAGTCCCCGCGCTTCCCAAAAATACGGTACCGCCGCTGCTGCCGACTATACCACGCAAACCCGCACCTCCCGTGCTAACACCTGGCATGACCCTACATACGACCGCGACTGGAGTTCACCTTCTGTGATTTCTCCGACATCCCCTCACGGCTCAGTTGGTGGCCTTGGTCGTAGCAACACTGTGTCGTCACCGCATGATCGGGATCTTAACCAGAATCCGTTCCCGAGATCCAACACAGGGAGTACGACGGCTAGCGGCGCTCCTGGCAGACCGACAGCGCCGAAGCCGAATTTTGGGGCTAAGTCGGCGATGCTGAAGAAGAATGAGGCAGTGGCGATGTATACTTTTGAGGCGGATCAGCCAGGAGATCTCGGGTTCAAGAAGGGTGATGTCATTACGGTATTGAAGAAGACGGATAGTGAAAATGATTGGTGGTAAGTTTGATTTGTCATTTATGCCGATGATTATGAAATTGATACTAACAAGATGTTTTAGGACTGGTATGATTGGGAACAGACATGGCATCTTCCCTAGCAACTACGTCAAGATGAAGGAATAAAAGGGTTACGCGATATGAATTGTTGAATAGATGGCAGACTCGTGGAGAAGGATGTCGGTATTCTATACTGTTTTTTATCTGGCTTTTTACTTTGGGCGCTAAATTGATTATTTCGCGACACAATGCTTGGAGACTTTGATAAGTAACATTGATATTTTGTCATCAAATAAGATACAATTTGTTCCAGGACCTCATCCGAGCTAAGAATGCTGCTAATAAACTAAAACTAAAATAAATAATCCCAAATATTGTAACGCCTGTAAATATATGGAAACCTGGTACCCAACACAAACAAAAGAAATCGACCCAAGAAAATGAGAATGAATGACAACTGGACACCCCAACTACTAAATCTTTGCGTGATCAAAACACACAAATACAGAACCCCTATCAACGGGCACCCCTCCTTTATTTGCGAGCTTTCTTGTTCTTCTTGTTCTTCTTTTTCTTCCCACTAGTCGCCGCAACAGTTGCCAGCTTGACACTACTACTTGCCTCTTCCCGGCCATTGTGATCATCCTCAACAACATCCTGAATATCACCAGCCTGGGAAATTGATGGTCCAGCCTCATCACTAGAACTAGTTGTGTGGATGACAATTTTCCGGACGCCCTGGCTTTCAATGATGGATTCGGTAAAAACGGACCCCGTTGTCGTGCGGTAAACTGTCACGTCAGTTGCGGGGGTGGAAGAGCCCTTGGGCATGTCGATGGGAGGAGATTGAGCGCTGGATTGGACGGGGGAATCAGCATGGGGTTCGGAGGCATTGCGCTCGGCGATTTCGGGATCTTCGGATGAGTCGCCAGAGACAGGGGTGGGAACGGGAGCGGAAGAGTCGTAAGTCTCAGTTGTAAATGTGGTGACAACAGTAGAGCTTGATTCGATGAATGGGTGACGGGGAGTTTGAGTCGATCCATCAACATTAGGTTCTTCAGCAGGTAAATCTTGGGCAGCAGGAAGTTCAGCGGTTGCCTCAGGCTGAGTCAAGGGAGCAACAGTTACAGGCTCAGCGTCAACAGTGGGGACAGATGAAGGAATTTCGGCAACAGGAGACAAAGACATGAAAGCGGCAGAGGAAATGACCGGATGTTGTTCGTCGCCAGTGACCTGAGGAGTCTGACCGACAGCATTGGGAACAGAAAGATGAGTCTGGGTGTCGTGATTCTGAGGGCCATAACTCTTGCGAAGAGCTTGAACGCCACCTTTTCCAGTGAGAGGTCTATGGTGCGGCTCTGTGGTGTTTAAGGAGGTAGCAAGAAGTGGAGTGTGCTCATCGCTAAAGTAGTCATTCTTAAGATGTTCAGTTACAGTGGGACGTATAAAAGGAGAAGCAAGGCCGTGCTTGATCTTGACGGAGGTAAACTTGGATTCCTTGGGATTAGCAGCAGGGTTGGAGGGACCGAGGCGCTTTAGAGTAGATTTCATGTCATAGAGACTAGATCTGACAGCAACCGGGCCCTGACCAGGACCGCCATCGGTAGAAGAAGCACGCATCATGAAAGTGGCGGTCATGGGCTCGGGACTACCAGAAAGTTCGCCAGTGATGCAACCTGAGCCACAACCACCACCTTGCCGTGCACGAGCGTCGGACTCGTGACGATTAACACGGGCCTTGGGAGCAGGAGTCAAACGGCGAATGGCCTTGTGAACATCGATAAAGACATCGGATTCGTCAATAATCTCCTCGCCAATGAGTTCTTCGATAACATCCTCAAGAGTTACGACACCGAGGGCACCGTGATCCTCACCGGGCGAGTTGGAAACCAAAACCATATGAGACTTGCCCTCTTGGAAAAAGTTGACAATATCCAGGCAGTTGGTGTCGGGTAGGGTCTCGGGAAGGGTAGCCAGGGAGAAATCGGAAACACGCTTGCAGTCTTCGGGGTCATAGGTGATCAGAATCTTTACCAGGAGCATACCAACAAAGTTGGTTGGGTTTCCGGAAGAATGGATGGGGATTCTGGAATAACCGGCAGATAAGATACGGTCCATCATGCGCTCGTCCAAGATAGCGTCATCAGGCATCACAAAGACATCATTCATAGGGGTCATGACATCCTTAACGGGCTTGTCCTTGAGATCTAAAACAGCGCTGATGATGGTAACCTCATCAGCATTAAGACGATTGGAGACATCGCCAAGAGTCTGATGCAAGTTGACAAGCTGCTTGAGGCCGCTCTTCTTGTATACAGTGGGGTGGTCCTCTCCAAGCATCCAATCCAGAAGCTTAGCAATGGGCCAAGCAACAGGTGCCATGAGCCACATCATGGCTGACACAGGCTTAGACATGGCACCGCCTATCTGAAGACCGAAACGGACGCAAACTGACTGAGGAATGACTTCACCAAAGATGACGATGAGAACAGTACTGCCAATGACGGCGGCGACACCGCCACCAAGGCAGCGATCGAGGACGACAGGAAGTGTTTCGTTGACAATAACATTCGAAAGGAGCAGGGTGACGAGGACCCAATGCTTGCCGCGTTTCAAGAGATCGTAGACTCGTTGAGCATTCTTGCTCTGTGGTTCACTAGAATCGCCCGCGAGGACTTGGAGGTAGATGCCATCTTGGCCCATGAGACTATTGAAGAAGGCATCAAGTTAGTGGATAATCCCACAAGATGTATAAGAGTTCTCGCTGAAACATACGCAATGGTTAGACCGGCGAAAGCACCACCGGCCAAGACAAGAATGGCGGAAGCAACATAGTAGCCTAACATGTCGCCCGTGTCTTTGACAGGCCCCTCACTACCACCGTGAGACATGAGGCGTTCTTTGGCCATTGGCGCAGCGGCGGTAAATACGGAATGGCACAGCAGTCTCATGATGCTAAATAATGAGCCGCGATTAGCGGCGAAGCCGCCAACAGCGGATTGTCGTGATCGCATGATATGTGGCTGATAGAAGATCGAGGTATATGTGTTGCGCAAATGATAATACCAGTCGAAGATGTGTATGGTATGGGCCAGATATATTACCAAAGAGATACTGAGACAAGTCGATTCGAAGATAATGTTGGTAGCCAGATTTTCTAAATGGGGCCGCTGAACAAATGGAATCTTGCAACCGCGTAATTACTCTGGGTCTGAAGGCACAGTGTACATGCATATGGATACTGTAGCAGGCCTATTCAGCTCTATGAGACTCACTAGGTTTTCGCTGCAGAGCCGATCATGGGAATTTTTAGCAGTGACGGTAGCTCTAGATTGCGCTAATGGCTCCAGTGGAAATGCCTCAGGTTAAATGTCCGGATTTCTACAAGTTTGCTATTGGTTTGCGCCGCGTACATAGTCCCAATTCAAAATCTCCCAAAAAGAATGCGACACATCCAGTGTTATCTACACATTAATTCTATCCAAGTGACCTTTATACTAAATTCAATTTGTCGTGCATGCAAAATAAAAGTCAAGACCAGCGCACAGTGCGGCGCACAAAGATGGACGGCGCCCGGCACCAGAACCTCTACCCTAAACTTCTTGGCATTTGGCCGTTTCTTTCAGTGCGATGCGAAGCTTCTTGAACGGCGATCGTGGCTCCTTAATACCTGAAGAACGATTTTGTGCCTACATATTAACCCGTGAGTCTTTGTTCCTGATAATTACATTTCACCATGAAACATACATTGCCCAACCGGCGTTCCTGTGGTCGGATGTGTTGCGGAATTTGACGGGCAGATAATGACCTTTACGCTCACATGCTGTATTTCCAATTCCTAGATAGGATGGGTGCATGAGGTGTATAGTAGTAAAAGATACTGTTAGCTCCATTAGCGCTACACCCTTTTTCACAATGGAGGTGAGGGTTCCGGGCATGTGTATGCAGTGTGATGGTGCCATTGAATCCGGCAGAGTCTGGGGGAAGGGTCATGACGGTGAGAACCAAGTCTCTTGCATATGAAGCTTCGTCAGTAAGTCGTATTGATATACCTCCATTCTTTTCGGTACATCATATTTATAAACCGTTGGGTATCAATATGTCCTTGTCAATGGCAAGAGCGGGACATTGAGGACACCATCAGGGTGTTAATCAATGAATCACAGGTGTGGCAATCTGCGATGTCTAATACGTCACCGTGCATGAAAGCACTCAACAGAGGCCCACAGATTGAAGATGCATAGCAATTAGTCAAGTTCAGAGGAGCTGGTATGCAACTAGTGGACAACATCAATGTCTAAGACTCAGTTCACGCCGCTCAGACACTAGATAGGAGGGTCTGTATAGGATTCAGATGCTGGGAAGTAAAATGCCATAATATCGTCTCATATTAGGGTTGAGGTCTTATCCGCGAGGTACAGGCAGATATTGTAACACCCACCATTAACATGATAAAGTGGCATTATATCGAGCAATAGTTTCATTCCCTGTATGAGAATATCTATCGTCAAAAGGAAGAAAGGAAATCATGTATATATGTATGTATATTTTGACGATCAACTACCCCTTTATGTCCGTCATACATTATTTCAACACCGAAAAAGTCATCATGTCGGGTCCCGCTGCATGTCAAATCCGGTAAATGCACTGAAAACTAAGTAGTATGCTGATCCACAGAAATCTAGACTCAAGGGATAAACCAAAGAAAAGAGAAGGAAGGTTCGTGAACCGCGTTGTCCAATATGCAAATTTATAAAAGGTATTCATATATACATGTGAATAGTTGGATCAACCCCTTAGACAACCCATTGGACTTTTATGGGTAAAAATGCGGGGCCGCTTAAACTCCGGTTCGATCATTATTTGAGTGGAAAAACGACTAGAAGAGTTGTCTGAATAATCAATCTACCATATTCCATGGCAAATTGTCCCATTTTACATTAACTAACATGACCAAAGTACGATTTTCAGAGAATCCACCAGTGGGAAATATACCGTTGCCTGCCGCGGTTTTGATGGGAGCAATTGCCTTACTGACTTTCGTATCCTGGTCCAAGTATGGCAGTTGCTTTTTTATGTATTAACACTGGAGCGTTTAGATAGGTGGGGCCGTTTTGTGCGATACGTTTGTAATGGAGTAATTGCGTCTGCAATATGTCATGAATGCCTTGTTTTCTATCTCCATGTAGATACATGAGCTCCAGAAAATTATTTATTATAAAGTCTTGAGTACAGTTACTGCATCTCTGGTTTACTCTTGTCTTTCTGAATGTCTCGGTCAATCGTGCGCTTTACTTCATTCCCGAGCCAAAGCTTGACAAGTATCTTACGTTTTACAGCCCGGATTACCTGCCCCGCGATCCGTCAAAAGTCGTACATCAACACTATCTCCAACACCAAGTCCAAACTTTGGAATAAATTTGCAACCATGGTTGGTACAACTGATGTTAAGAACTACAAACTGAACCACTCGATGTGAGTTTCTCGGGCAGCGGATTTGGGCGGAACAATGTCAAGAACTAACAGGAGCTTCGTATCGCAGGATTCGAGTGAAGGACCCCAAGGTGTCCAGTAAGTCTCATCTTTCTCATCCACCTATGAAACGGCCAGAATGATGTGCTATGTTGTGGTATGATATCCGAGCGCCCGCTAACATGGACAAAAGTCAAGTTCTACGAGTTCCTGGGCATGAAGGTCATCAAGAAGCTGTCATTCCCTGACGACAAATTTGACCTCTACTTCCTAGGCTATGATGGCCTCGGTGCCCTCTCTCACGGAAACAGTGCCTTTAACCGCGAGGGTCTGATTGAGCTAACCCACAACTACGGCACTGAGAATGACCCCAAGTACAAGGTTAACAACGGCAATGTTGAGCCCTACCGTGGTTTCGGCCACACTTGCATCAGTGTTGACAACATCCAGGCTGCGTGCAAGCGTCTGGAGGATGCCGGTTACCAGTTCAAGAAGAAGCTTACTGATGGTCGCATGAACAACATTGCTTTTGCTCTGGATCCCGATGGTTACTGGGTTGAGATCATCGGTCAGAAGCCTTTGGAAACCACTGAGAACGTCACTACTACTAACACTGATACCTACCACATGGTAAGCTTTTCATTATTACAGGTAGCAACCAACAACTGTATTAATTATTTTCTAGAACCATACTATGATCCGTGTCAAGGATGCCGAGAAGTCTCTCAAGTGGTACACTGAGGTCCTTGGTATGACCCTACTCCGTACTCATGAATCTCCTAACTCGGGCTTCAACCTGTACTTCCTGGGTTACACGGGCACCCAGCCCCTGGCTGCTGATGGCTCCATTCACGACCGCGAAGGTATCCTTGAGCTTACCTGGAACTACGGCACCGAAAAGGACGAAAAATTCTCCTACCACAACGGAAACGACCAGCCTCAAGGCTTTGGTCACATTTGCATCTCAGTTGATGACCTCGATGCCGCTTGTGCTCGCTTCGAAGATCTGAAGTGCAACTGGAAGAAGCGTCTCACCGATGGGCGCATGAAGAATGTTGCTTTCCTGTTGGATCCCGACAACTACTGGGTTGAGGTTGTCCAGAACGAGAGTTTCTCTGGAAAGGATAACTTTTAAAGTCTTGGTTGTTGTAGGATACGAATGCATGATGAAAATATAAGATATATTAGGAATTATCAATGTTTTACAACTTTTTGATGGGATGGGATGGTCGTCAGTTGGCGTGAGACCGCAGCATAGCGTAAGTCAACATACAGAAGATGCATTTATGGAACAGCTCGGCATAATCATTGAATATCTTGTGACGTTGGTATTGCACCATGCGCATGGTAATCTTGAACAAGGCACTCCGAGTCTCCCTCATGGTGAACTTCAGTACCGAGTATATATGGCTAATGTTTTGAAACATTGGCCTAGAGTAAAACGAGTTTCTTAACGAGAATCCTGTAGCCGACAATTATATCAGGATTAGTCGACCGACTTCGAGATTGGAAGCCTCGAGACGGTTGGCAATGAATTGGACGACTGGATGGACGAGGCCTTGAGGGGTAATTGGCTTGGAAGTCAGGATAAATTTGTGGGCCACGCATAGACCGTGAAACCTTGCGATGGCAACGGCAGTCGTAAACTGGCGATCTGGAACAAGGTAGACTTGGACCTGCATTCTGCTATTAGCACGGCTCTTCATGATCAAGACAATACGCAGTGAATATCAATGATGGTTACATAAACTTACATTGGGAAAACAGACGCTCCACACCAGTTATGGCATATCAGCATCTATTTCAACCAAGGATATCTGCTCTTTTGCAAAGTCTCAAAACACCCGGTGCAATATGTCCATTGGCTACCAGAACTGTAGTAGTAGATTGTCGGTGGGAGGAATGGAGGATATATGGGCATGGTGCGTTGGCCGGAGGCGGAGAGGGGAGTTGAATAGGGCAGTGAGGGGGCCGGTGGGGAGGTTGGTCGAGGAGTGACAGAGACTTCCGTGGTGAGATGACGAGTAGCGTGAAGAGAGTTTCGGCAACTGAAAGGATGAATGATGAGAAGTAGAGTGGTGTTCCAACGGTATAATCTCTCCTATTTTCGAGCCTACCGCAGACCCCACGCCTATTTCTTCCACAGAACCCTTCACAATGGACCTCTGCGACCCTGACCGTCTCAATTCCGAAACCCGCGAACCTGACATCCTCGACAACTGCTCTTTTTCCTTCCCACCCCTCCTCGACCCACATGACCCCTCTCTATCCAATCTCAACTTCTTCCCTTCCGAACGATGCGACGCAAAGCGCACTGTGGCTGCCGAAGAGTGGCGCGACGGCGCCGGACTTGTTGCAGAATGATGTGATGCAGATTGGTGGGTCCCGGACTTTTGCGAGGGGGCTTTTGATAAGGCTGATAGGAGGCGGGAAAGGGCAGGTTTGTGACTGAGGTAGCTGGGGCGAGAGGAGTGAGATTTTGTTTGGGAAGGGGCGGGAAGAGAGGTGGAGGAGGGGTTTTGGATGGAGATGGAGATGGGTAGGGCTGTGGTGCTCATGGTATTTGTGTAGATGAACGACGTGTGAGAGGGATGAGCGATATGTAGAGGGTAATAATAGAGGGTCAGGTTCGTTGAATGAGATTGTGAGAAATAGGGAGAACTACTGTCTATAAGTGCGTCTAAACATAGAGCGGTGGACAAGTTGTCGTCGCACAAAGTCAAGAATATGGTTGGTCTACCGGATCTGTAGTATCGTGGAGAGACGACTCGCTTGGTGATGTGAGATGGAAGAAGGCATGGACAGCGACTACAGCGTATAGTGAAGATGGAAAAGGTTGTCATCGGTTGATCTCGTGCGTTTTGTGCCCTTTGCGTAATGAAGTCACGGTAGAACTGGGACACAAGACACAAAATCATCACGGAGATGCTAAGGTTTCTTTTTTCTCTACTGGTGATGCGATCACACACATGAAATTGAGATATTATGAATTACAGCATGTAGTGTCATGAGTTGCTGATACTATATGGATATCGAGATTTGAAGTAGGTGATATGGGCTATGGGATAGTCTGAGGGATGGTAGTACAAAGTCGATATACGAAGAACCCTAAGTTACAGCAGTAACCCTGCCATCAAGATATAGAATATTCTGAGAAAACCCCACCTCAATCTGTTTTGCTTATATAATTGATGCTTGACCTAAAACAGCAATGTTTCGAACGTCATCTCATACGGCAAGTGAAGTCATGAAACACTCCTCCAGAATGTTTGATCGCCACATATTACCTTAGGTATTTACAATTGTAAATTTTCAAATTACTGAACAGTGATTGTCAAGTCATATAAGTAGGTCCTTCAGATCATCGGTTATCCTCACTTTCTTTCTGCCAATTCAACTTACACAGAAAGCTGCTCCATATGTCTCTGGTAAGATCTGCAGTAATCCGCTCCTCGCGTTTTGTCGTTACTCGTTCCACCACACGCCTGATTTATTTCAATACCCAAGTTCCCCGCCAATTTTCTCAACTCCTCACCTCATTTCGCTCTTTCTTCTCCAACCTTACTATGTCTGTCCCCGACAATCGTAGCGAAGAGGAATGGCGCGCTGTCCTTTCACCCGGTAAGTGCATCCCAAATCACCAACTGCCCTCAAATGCACCAAACTAACAAAGCTCAGAGCAATTCCGCATTTTGCGTCAAAAGGGTACAGAGAGCCCCGGCACTGGTGAATACGACTCTCATTACCCGGCCTCCGGCACCTATAACTGTGCCGGCTGTAACTCCCCTCTGTATACCGCGCAGCACAAGTTCAAGAGTGGCTGTGGATGGCCAGCATATTTTGATTCGATCCCGGGCAGGGTGAATAGACATGTGGATAGCTCTCTTGGCATGAATCGGACGGAGATTACCTGTGCGAATTGTGGAGGACACTTGGGACATGTATTCAAGGGTGAAGGGTTCCCAACGCCGACGGATGAGAGACATTGTGTGAACTCTGTGAGTCTCAGGTTCACTGATGAAAAGAAATGATTGGCTTCTAGAAGATACAAGCGAGTAAACATTTTATTGGATGACATTCTATGGCTTATGATCAGGTTTCCCACCGTACTGGGTGTTTGTTGGCTTCTATAAATGCTTGAATAAAGAAGAATTTCAAAAACCCATCTTTTATCCTCTTTCCATATCCAAACTCATCAACCACATTATATCGATAATATGCGCCCGACTCTAAGTTTTATCCCCCGCGAGGGAAAATGGGAACCCTACGAGTACATGGAAGGCCATAATCCCATTATTAACAGCACCACGGCTAGACTCCTCAGAGAAAGAGGAGTAAGTATCTTTCCCTCTGGGCCCTTGACCAAGGAAAACCTCGATCGTCTCGAGAACCGAATCAACGGGAGGGATGAAGAATTCAAAATGTACAGAAGGTTCATCAAGGAGCGAGCTGATATCCTGGAGGAAATTTTTGGCATTAAGAGTAACAAGTCGGACTCTGAATTGGAATCACCGAGTCAGCCTGTGGTATTGACGCCTCTACAGAGCCCGGATACCGCACATGCGGAGAAACCAGCAGAAATGACAAGCCCCATGGATAAATGCTTCATGAAGTTACCGGACAACGTCAATGATTTTGAGCGGCTGTTTACCGCAATTAGCTCCTCTGCTGCTAAAGTTGTGCGGGCAAACAAGATGACGATCATTTCGAAAGAGTACAAGAGGCAGATTCGTGACAATAACTGGAATGAAGAGAATGCAAAGTAGCTGATAATGCCAGGGATTAAGGAGAAGTGACAGGGGCCAATGAAGGATGACAGAGTCTGAACGGAACTAAAGCCTTTGGAAAAAGATGGCCTGTTTTTAAGAGATGGAGCAGAGAAGTCTACAAACGGAGATGTATCAAGCACTGACAGGAGTTTCGAGACGGACGGAGAACAATAGCAATGGTTATGAATATAGATCCATGTATCGACAGAGTCATGACTGGTTATGAATGTAATATATCTACTGATTACCCTTCTGTTCACTTGGCTCTTGATTCGCGACCTCGGTTGAACTTCACACCAAACATCCAAGGTGCCTTTTCTTCGATGACATTCAACATCATTGTGGGCATCATCAGAAGATCCAACATGACCTGGCTGGAGTAAGTAGAGTCTGATGGTTCGGGGGGTGTCAATTTCGACAATATCTCGTGGATTATTTCCTCATTGTGGACAGAAAGTTCGCCCTTGGGCTTGGAAGTGCTAGAGTCAGCTTGCTTTCTCTCAGCTTTTGTTACTGATTTTTCCTTGGCCTGTGAAGGTCCTGCTCTGGACGCAATCTTGTGTGATTTCTTTACAGGTGGCGGAGGATTTTGCTTCTTGTGACTCTTCTTTACAGTAAGACTAGGCTCTGGAGTTGGTTTCTGTCTCTTTGGAGGTGATGGGGTGGATGCAGTTTTGCCATTATTCTTAGTTATGTTGGATTTTGAGTTTGAGGATTTGGCAGCATTTCCCCTTCCGCCCTTCTCTGTGGCTTTCTTACATGGGCCTTTCTTGCTACCCACCAGAGCTTTAGGGGAAACTTTTGACTCTTCAATTTCATCAGAATCTCCACTGCTATCAGATCTGGTGGCATCAGATATGTGTCTTTGGGGCTTTGGAGTCTCAAAAGGCAATGTTCGAGTCGGAGGCAACATGTCGTTGATGTTAGAGGCTTTGCTTCGGGAAGTCGATGATACATCACTATTCACGTTTCCAGTACTAGCGTCGTCTTGAAATTTGGAAAGAGGTGATGGTCCATGAAGAGCCACTACAGTGCCTGTTGGTAGCTGCTTGCATTCGGAAGTCAGGAGCGGCATCATGGATCGGTCAGGAATTCGACTGGGAGATACGACGGGATCGATCGGGAATCCTAAATCCTGACTGAATCTACCATCAGTTCTTTTAAAGATAGACTCTTGCGAACCTCCTCCCGGTGGCGATGCAGACCATTGAGGCTGTGGTGTTGGCGAATAAAATCGGTCTTGCAAGAAATCTGATTGGGACTGGAAACCAGCCGGTATAGGCGAGGCGGTATGTGCGTTACGGAAGGGAGGATACGTGGATGTTGAAGATTGTCCCGCGAAAGGTGATGCAGTAGATCCACGAGGAATTTGCAAACCCTTGGTTGTAATGAAGGGTCGGTATCGCAAGCTTAAACCCTCGAATAATCTTAGGATTCGATCAAAGTTCAGGTCACTACGCACTTCAATGGATATGATCCTCACAATCTGTAAATTTGTTAGCGATAACGAGAGGTGACATTGAATTCACCGACTAACCAGGTATGACGGGTTATCATTGTATTTTATAATGATTTTGGGAAACTGACACTGAATGTCATATCTGCGGGTTTCGGTATTCCCATGAAATGTACAGAAATCTACCTTGTCCTATCCCAAAGCGTGTTAGTGGGATCAGGCTATCACATTGTCTGGCACAGGATGCAACTCACCACTTGATCGGTGCCCGAAAAAACTGTCATCAGGACACTCTGGAAACCAGTACCCGCGATGCCGGTTCCATAGTTAGCTCTCTCAGTTCGAAAAGACAAAGCTACTTGTGTCCCAAAAGTCGCTTTGTCCGTCATTTGTTTTGTCCGGGTATCATGATTGGCCACAAAAGCACGAGAAATTTCAAAAGAAGATTGAGCAGAGTTGAGAATAGCGGTCATGATCTTGGTTGATGTGATGTTAAACAGAAAAAGGAGAGAAATTTTGAAAAATCTCTTCCATAGATTCACTTCTAATTTTTTTTTCCCTTTCACGTTAGTAGTGGCATTCTGAATCAAGTAACTACCTGTGGCGGATATCATGAAATGAGGGCAAGTGCTGTCACTGTTGGCTTGAAAAGAGGTAATACATCTAAAAAAAAATCAAGACTTATATCAAAACATGTTGCGATGAATAAATATTTCAGCCAGATGTTGATTACCAAGAATGAGATATAACCCCTCTTTCCGGAAACATATATTTGACGATGATGCTCAGTAAAGCACGGGGAGACCAACAGGGTATTAATTAGTTAGGGTATCATAACCCTCAAGAGCGGGAAACCTTTTGTGGGTTGTGCATTGGATTCGTGATTTTTATTGGCTGGCGCAGATATCCAGCCTTTCAGCATTGTCGCGTTTCCGCAGCCTTTTCGCTTCACTGGAAACGCGACCGCAATTGAAGCTTTCTACTTTGCGCAACACTTTCATCGATCGTCTTGCCCCTGCACCATGATCTAAGCCTGGCTCCAAGATATCACAGACAGTTTAAACTCTTCTTTTCTTGTTATTTTGGACTTAATCCATTTATTCGTGGCAAATCCGGACTACTTTTTTCCGTTGTTTCCTACCAAGAATCATCGCGATAATCGATTCCAAACTAGCTTGGCGACATCCTGGTTTACGACAAACATCATGGCCAGCTCCAACGGCGAGGTGGAGCCGCATCGGATAGACCGAACCCCGGAATACCTGGAGTTTATTGAAAAGGTCCGCGCTTATCACGTTGAGCGGGATACCAACTTTGATCCCGAGCCTCGAGTCGGCAACATCCACATTGACTTGTACAAAGTTTTCAACCATGTCGTCGCCAACGGAGGCTATGATAAGATCTCAGAAGAGAAGTTGGCCTGGCGCAGAATTGCCAATGAGCTCGGCATAATATCTACGAATGAAGCGGGTACAGCTTTCGCCTTGAAAGAAAAGTTCTACAAAAATCTAGCAGCCTATGAGATCAAATTTATTCACAACCAAGAGCCACCGCCAAAAGATATCCTGGAAGAGACAACAGCGAAGGGTGCCGGCCTTTTGACCAGGACGAGGGAAAATTTCCGTGGAGTTAAGCGTGATAACAGTGTCATGGCTGAGACTGCAGCTGACTCTCCGGCTCGCGCAGCTGGGTCTAACACACCCATGAGTGCGCGTGCTTCAAGAGGTCTCCGCGAAGCTCCCCCACAAAGAGTCATCTTCCAACCGGACACTAGTTCTACCAAAGCTACTAGACCTATCTCTGGTAATCTGCGTAACAGTCCGCATAACATCCACAACACACAACAACCTGCCCACTTAGGACAACAACTGAGCCATCTCGGACAAGCGCCTCCCCGCCATAACCGCCAATTTGGAACTTACAACGAGAAATTGGATCTTGTCGATGCCGAGACTGAGCCCTATGATCCTAAGATTACATTGACAATCAACGTCAAACCAGTTGATACTCCCGGCAACAACCACCCTGAATTCATCCGCAGGAGGATAGCTGAACAGGTAGCAAAAAATGGGGGGCCCAGACCACCGTTTCAACCAGGAAGTAAGTCGCTAGCGTTTCATTCAAACGGTAGTTCTTTGTTAACCATCAAGTAGAGGGTTTTGAAGGTCCTAATATCTACATCAGATGCCTATATGCTCTGCGGTCCAGTCTGATTTCAGAACAGACGTATGCGCTGAATCACCTGGTAAAGATTTCATATGAACGCGGTGATAAGTACAAATTCGAATCTTTTCCTGGTCTTGTAGAAGGACTCGTGCAAAAGGCATTGGAAGTTGGGTCTTTGTTCTATCATGTCAAGTGGCAGATTAACTGGACACCAGGTACCAGCAATACCAGTCTCAACTGCCTGGATGGTGTGGAGGGCACACCCGATATCATTGAACGCATCGCCAAGCTCATACCTCGAGATATTCAAGATGAGGTCCAGCCTGCCGACTTCATTGATAGTCTGACCCTTCAGCAGGAGGCCGTTTTGACCTTGCGGAACATGGTCACTCTTCCCGAGAACGCCTACTACCTCTCAGAATTTGCTCCTGCTAAAGACCTGCTGTGTATCATTCTCAACTTGCCCATCCAAGAATCGGTTGTTGAGATGAAGCATGCTGCTCTCGAAATCGCCGAGCAAATCACTCCCTATGTTGTGTTGAAATCTACCGATCCTCTCTACCGCAGTCTTTTGGCACAGTTGACTTCCACAGACCGTGGCGTCATCTTATCAGCACTCCGTGCATTGGGCCGGATATCGATGAACCTCGAGGCTGCCAACACGCTTGACAATATCCCTGTTGATGTGCTTGAACGTATCTACCAGTATCTTCTCCTGGGAGACTCTGAGCTTATCGATGCTTGTCTCGACTTCTTGTATCAGTACACCGCTGTGGTAGCCAATGTCCAAAATCTTCTTAACAATGACTGGACCATTCAACTTGTTACCTATCTTGTCTACCTCCTCTCGTATGGCGCCAAGAAGGTCACTCACGAGCTTACAGTAGTCCCGGAACGCACCCTCCCTTCAACACAAACAATTCCTGTTCTTCCACCTATTGTAGTTGAGCAACTGACGAACATTGATGAGCCTCAACGTGTCCATCTTTGGATTAAGTGCACTTTCGAGGAGGACCCAAAATCACACATCACTCAGTTGTCAGCTTGGCAGGCTTATCAGAATGCTTTTTTCGCAAAAGTGAAGGCACGAGAACAGACTATGATCACTCCAGCGGATTTCATCCGGAACTGTACTACACCATACAAGGGTGCTATGCCTCAAGTTGTCGATGACAACGGTGCTCAGAAATTTATCATTAATGGACTTAGGCCGCGCGTTGAGCCTGTGACTCTGGATGATCAGGTTTGCAAAGCTTGCCCTTGCACTAAGGTCAGCCTTGAGACCAAAGCCAAAGGCAAGTGTGGTGACTTCCAGTTGAATGCAAAGGCTCTTCTTGATCACATCCTCGCTGTCCACGCTGGCATCAAATCGAATGCGGAGGGTAAATTTTCGAATCGTAAAGATAAGTTTGCTTGCGTCTGGCATGGCTGCCCACGTAGTCAAGAACCTCGCGAGATGACACTCTTTGAGTATGTCAGTCACATTCGCACTCATGTCTCCGTGTACTGGAGCTCTAGCTCCTTATCTCCCATCTTAAGTAAGCAGTCCACAGAGCCACTGGTTATGAATAACTCGGCTACTCCCAATGGCACTGCCCCTCTCCCCGTTTCACCTAATGCGATTCCGTCTTCCAATCAAACTCCTGCCCCGGGTACTCCTGGAAAATTGCCTATCCGCAGTGCTAAGAAGCCTACCAAGGACTGGGTGGTGCCACGGAAAACCTTCCTGGTCAAGTATGTCGAGACTGCCATGACCAGAGACGAGCGCAACCCGACCGCTCCTCTACAGGCCGCAGGGATTCCGTTGTCTGCAGTTCTGGTGTTGAGAAACATTGCGATGAATGTAAAGGAGGATTATGACGATGAAGAGAGAGAGAACAGCCGCAAGGCTCTTTTGTTTTATGGATCTTTGAATGATTTATTCCGTATCATGGCGGAGAACAGAGCATTGGTAAGTTACAATCCGCGTGCGACTGTACATGAGGCATATTCTAACACATATTACATAGGCTCCCCAAGTTTCGACGCTTATCCACGCAATCTACGAATAAATAAAATTGTAACGGCGTAGATAGTTTGCGGGATATCATGGATGGGTTGGTTTTCTGGATGGGCGTGTCCTTAGTTGTTTATTTTGTATGAGATACTTTACTGTTTGTGTTGTCTTGCGTCTAGAAATCATGGGATGGTTTTATATAACTTTTGGTAGTTGGAAGGTCCGACTGTATACTTCTATATCATCTTCATATCTCTCCTATCCGCCACCATCACTCTTAAATCACCCCTAATGTAGTCCAGTCAACAAGGCCAGTTACCCTGTAGAACCAACTCCACTTCACGATAGTGGTCATTTAAGGCTAGCCCACCGCTACCCCAACTATCGTGATCCTCTTTCTGGGGAAACCCAGGAACCTATTCGTGGTACCTGGCAGATACCTCAAGGGCTCATAGAAGGGCCAAGCTGCAATTCACGATCATTGATGTCGTACTGCTGGACAGTGCAACTAGAGAGAGGGTGTGTGCGGAGGATGGAAGAGTCACGATAATTTAACTGTCTGGGTCGGAACTGGCTGTGTGTGGGGAAAAAGATCGTGAGGCTAACTAGAGACACGCCCCTGTCAAGATGATGATGGATTGTGTGGGCTGGGCTGAGGTGGGAGGGATGCAGATATAGTGAGATGTCGTTAATTCAGTCATGACAAGACTATTCAATACTTTAGTCACAATTCACGATAAAGATTCCAAACATTGTCAGCAAGTTCAACATTATCTCATGCTCCGCAACCCTAACTACTTTGAACCCCCAAACTATCGGACCCTTCGGGTGCTCAAGTGTCCCACTTCAGAAACCTCACTGGCTTCCCTCAATATTTCCCCCTAGAACATGTCTTTCTAGTCTGGTCATATGGCTCATCTCCTATCTTCTCTCATGTTCACCATTCGTATTCTGCTTCCGAGCTCCCGGAATATATGGACATGCGCCGCTGAATCTTGATTCCCCACGAAATGATCTAACTATACATTGCCCAATGTTGCCCAAAATATCACTATGGACTCTGGTTCATGCAATGAAACGAATTTGGGAATAATGGGGGGAGATCAGATGGTCATATGACCTTCTCAAGGGGCACACATATGGTTCATAGCGCTCCGATTCGACGGCTTGTAAAACAATCGGCTTAAAGGATATCACAGTCAATAACGCTACGACTTAGAACTTTGGAGATGATGATTGCCTTTTCTCTCCTTAGGCGTGCATAGAGCCTGTTTGCTACATTGAGACAAGTGACAAGTTGCAAGTTCCATCAGCGTAATGCGTGAAATGTAGTTTGGATCTATTGTTCTGTACGGCCTAACGGCTGTATATAACTAACTTCGGGACGAAAAGTATACTGAGAACCATTCATTCATTTGTGATACCTGAAGGAATAGGCAACCTAGAATGGGCAATATCGTGAAAACCCAATTGGGTTGGGCTCACTATTGACATTGTAACTCCGTACTGAAGCCTGTGGGGGGCTACATGACGATCCCATTCATCAATGGAGAATGCATGCCTGTGGCCCGACTGGAGTATCGTCTTGGTCTGTGGTTGCTGGTGCTTCTAGGATTCTAGAACAGTATGACACCTGAAGGTTGCCAGACATCACAGGCACTGGGTACCTAATCGAGAAGACGTCAGACATGATGTGCGGAAATAAAGGAGCCAAATTCAAAGATAAAGCGAGACTATTTATATATAAGACTATTTATATATCACATCATGAGAACCTCGTATACGATGTTATCATCGCTACGGTTTAACCCCAAGAGTGTATTGCCATGCTCAGCATCAGTTTCTTGTTGATTATTAACTCCATACTTTGCCCATGTACATATACTCAGATATTTCCGCACTGATCTTCAACATACACCCCCCACCATGCACACAGGAAAACCTTTTTTAGCCACATGACCTCTCTGAGCAACAATCTTGGCGTGGGTGGCCCTGGTCGTGCAACCGTAGCCGCAACGGCACCTCACATCGCATATCTGGGGCTCAACAATAATGAGAATAGAGAGGATAGTGGCACCTTGTGGTAGGTTTCGAAATAGGGTGTGATAGGGATGTACACACACTTGAGTAACGCCAAACTATATGTGCGTGAGATTCAGTATGCAAAGAAGATACTTAGTTGATTCCGAGTTATGAAAGTAAGATGTCTTTAGTTCAAGATTCATACTCACGATTACGAACTTAGTCTAGGCATTGTAGTGATCAGTTGTTATACATCTAGATTATCCCCATGGCAGCTTTATGTCCGCTACTGAACAATCGGGATCTGATGTTGAGAATGTCATTTTATGTTCTGTTAGTCTGATTTAAGCGGCTGCGATGCTACCTGAATGAATGCCGGTGCCAGTTTGTCCTTCACCGCTATGCACAGCTAACAACGTGACATCAGGTATGGAAGCTATAGAATCCTACAATGCAACAAAGGCCCTTGGGTGGATGGAAATGTCTCAACTCGTTTCCTTAGTTCCGTTGAGTAATTCGGTTCTATAAAAGTTTAGATATGATAGGCATATTTAATTAAATTTGGTGTGGTTTCTAACTGGTCGGCCAAGTTGATTATGTTTTAGGTTTAGGGTTGATATTAGCGATCGTGACAATGGATTGTGAGATTGACAATCTGATGTCCAAAAAGGCCCATGCTGCATTGTTATCGTGAAACAATACACTGAAAAGGGTTCATTGTATCACCAAAACGGTTCCCCACACGATGGAATTAGACCTTAAGGTTTAAACCTTGAGATTGGTACAGTTCACGATAATCACTTGACTGGCCTAAAGATCAGCATGCACTTTAACCCATACGACCGGGAATAGTCTCGTATCTTGAATTCTGATTACAGTGTATTTGCGCATACGCCAACTTATGGACGTGAGACCGCTTGATGAGTCAACAGCCAAAACTGAAGTACATAATAATCGCCTCTTTGAAGCTGAGATCAATTGAAAATAAGTTCATTAAAGGCCAACACAGTAGTTTCGACTCCTGCTCATGGATTTAGAAATAATGGCCATTGTGATATCCATCCTACTGTAGTTTATTTAATCGCAAGTTCTTTCTACTGACTTGACTTATCTCCACCACCTGCTTCCTGCATATACACCGCTATGTTGAACATCTCACACAACTGCTGTTGTTTCTTTGGAGGATGAGGCGACAAGAACTTCTATCGCTCGAGCACCAGCCGATTGCACAACGTGTATTTAACCTCATCTACACATCACCAGACTCAATTGTAGCGGCAGGATGGCGATGCGGGCTGCACCGCGGAGGTCGTTGTATCTAGTACTCTGCATATGGAGCAACCACACACGGCAACCTTCTCACTGTCTGTGTAGTTGCTTTTGTCTCTTACCTCTTGTAATATTGATATCAACCCCCTACATATGGACTCGGGAGTTGCAAGTGACTTTTGAAGTCATGAAAGTCCTGGTAGTAACCTGATCTCGTGACCAACCCAGTCCACAAATATTCGCCTGGGCGTATATAGAACAAGGTCTTTCTGGAAGGTGGGGTACAATCGAGCCATTACGATACCGAATGTGCAAGTTTGCTACGCTGGTGAACACAGGACTGACATTCTGAACCCGCTGGAAGAATTTCTGGGGTCAATTGTCCTGATATTAAGCAAATGATCTAAATATTTTTGTTATCGAGATTGATCGACTACAGATATCTTCAATTTTTACGACCCCTACTTGCGTCAGTTGAATTCTGACCCGTAGACTGACCCGTAGACCCTAGTCACAATTGAAGGAAGTAGGTAGATGTTATCGTAATCGGCCAGGGTAGCTTCCGATGTACACCCAGAACTCCAAAGCCTAAAATTCCCAATCTAGGTATAGCTCTACCGCTTTGGAGCACTCAACAACAGTTCGGGAAACTACGTACGTTAACGATGACAATGGCGATTTCCTTTGAACGTGAAAATTTGATATTGCACTTTCCATTAGAAAGTTATTAAGCTCAAATGTGTCAGCACGTTCTTCTTCCCCGTAGACATAAAACGTTCTCCCGTTCCTCTCTTCGTGTACCAATCTTTTTCTCTTTTTCTCTTTTTCTCCCCCTTTCTGTCATCAATCCCGCTCGTTTATCCTCGAACTTTCATCTCGCCAGAACCTATACCGCTTTGCTGTTTCCCACTCTTCACTCAAGGTAACTTACGTCAAGTATGCTTTTTCCTCAACCTGCCATCTCTCGCCATCCAAGTTGACACATGAGTGGGTGTCTCCAGGAAGAGTATCCATGGCCCAATCTCCCCTGTCCTGCCAGCTTTTGCCTAGCCCTCAAAATTTGTACAAGCCCCTCATCTAGATCTATTCTGGTATATATTACTTCTTTCTGAAGCACATTGGCAGTCGGCTTTGAGTGAAGCGTACCATTGGCAAACACAGATTTGCAACCATTGCTCTCTCAATTCCTCACTAGTTTATCGCACAAACATGGCCAGTATTCTGTCTTGCCCCAGAGTTATCCTTCGCCAACATCAAGCCTCACTTGGCCATATAGTCACCACTTTGTTTGCCACGAACGAAGCCAATACACCAAGTGGAATTGTATATAAACATCCAGTTGCATGTTCACGAATCTTTGCGTCTTTTTTAACACTCTGCCACTTCGAACCCCACAAGACCCTCATTAGATGTCTTTACAATGTAGTAAACTTCAGTTATTACCATCATTGGACTGAATTTGACGTACCTTTTTAGCCATTATGAAAGTGATAGATCGCTGAGACTCTAGAAGGCTTAGGAATTCCGCCTCAGGTCTATTGTCGTTTTTGAAGTGCCCTCCATGTCCAGCCGTGCTCTTGATAGTGCCACACCTCCTTTTGAACAACACTCCACCATTCTAGCATTGATCGTCGCTGTCTTCCTGATTCTGTGGGTTTTGATTTTGCGGCCTCGTTAAATGTTCACGCCCCCTTCTTGCAGACTGGGCCCAGTCCAATTAGTACCAGGTCCCAGCGAAGTTGCCTCTGGAAACCTGGTTTTAGCCTAGCAAACTATATATCAATATCAATGATCTTCACAATGGGAGGCTGCTGGTGGCGGCTTTGGGTGTACACCCCGCCATTGGCATTG
The DNA here is from genome assembly GCA_017139545.1 of Ambrosiella cleistominuta. Classification (NCBI taxonomy): domain Eukaryota; kingdom Fungi; phylum Ascomycota; class Sordariomycetes; order Microascales; family Ceratocystidaceae; genus Ambrosiella; species Ambrosiella cleistominuta. The sequence goes on along the minus strand of JABFIG010000101.1, from coordinate 12,865 downwards.
TCCACAAAGGATCTTGTGCACTATATACAATGTTCGAATGGCACTGAATACTTTACACGTTTCCACTATCGATTTCGGGTTTGGCTGTTAGACAGCCTTCCAAACCGCGCTACAGTTCCTAAGAAAAGTCGTTCAAGGTGCAAGCTTTGATAAGCTTAGGATTTCGAGTATAAAGATAGCTTGATTCCCAGAACTTTCAGTCGTGGTTTGCATCGAGTCTTTCTTTCCTTCTCATACACTTGGCCCTTGGTATCAGAAACATTAATTTCTTGTTCTCTTCTAATCGATTCTCGATAATAGACTTTGAAAATGGTTACCCGCATCGCTTCTATCAACCTGGCCCGCCTGGCCACCCGCACCACTCGCCCCGTCTTTTCTCCCGCCGGCGTCCGCGCCTTCACCGCCGCCAGAGCTCTTCGTCTGAAGGATACCTCGACTAAGAATGAGATTGTCCGCGAAAAGGAGGTTCCAGTCTCTGTCTACGCCCCTGATGGCAAGGCTTCTTCCGATCATTTCACCATTCCTGTGAAGGCCGGCTCTACCCCCACAGATCCCAATGCTGCTCCTGAGAACCAGCCTGTTGTTCCTCTGACTCAAGAGCAGTACGATTCTCTCCCGAAGACTATGAAGTCTCTTTCTCTCATGGGCAAGGTCGTCATTGTCACTGGGTAAGTTGACCCACTTCGGTCTGTTTTATCTGTGTAGCATCTAACACTTTACAGTGGTGCCCGTGGTCTTGGAAATAGTATGGCCAGTGCTTGCGCTGAGGCTGGTGCCCGCGCCATTGTTCTCTTTGACGCCAACCAAGAGCTTGGCGATTCCGCTGCTGCTGATCTCCACGCGAAGACTCAGCTTCCTGTCACTTTCTTCAAGGTTGACGTTCGTGATGGCGCTGCTATCAACGCTGCTGTCGACGCTGTCGTCGAGCAGTTTGGTGCCCCCGATGTCCTCGTCAATGCCGCTGGTATCGCCGAGTAAGTTTTCATCTAATGTTATGTTTGTCTCCTATGTAGCTTTTACTAACAATTTTTCCAGCTCCAATATCAAGGCCGAGACCTATGACCCTGCCATGTTCCGTCGCCTCATCGACATCAATCTTAACGGTTCGTTTTTGATGGCTCAATCCGTTGGTCGTGCCATGATGGCTGCCGGCAAGCCTGGTAGCCTTATCTTGGTTGCCTCGATGTCGGGTAGCATCGTGAACTACCCTCAGGAACAGTCGTGCTACAACGCTTCCAAGGCTGGCGTTGTTCAACTCGGCAAGTCTCTTGCCGCCGAGTGGGCCAAGTACAACATCCGGGTCAACTGCATCTCTCCCGGTTACATGGACACTGCCCTCAACCGTGTCCCTGCCCTTGATGCCCAGAAGAAGATCTGGAAGTCCCTTACCCCCCAGAACCGTCTGGGTAGTGTTGACGACCTCAACGGCCTCTGCGTGTTCCTGGCCTCTGACTCTTCAACTTTCATGACCGGTTCTAACGTCCTCATCGACGGTGGTTACACTTGCTACTAAGCCATGGTAGCGGTTGTCTTCCATTCCGTCTACCACGATCTCTACAAGACGATGGTCACAGATGTGGAAGACTTCGTGATTTCAATATTCCTTTTGCGTTTTCGTTGCAAGCCATCGCTGTGGCTTGCAGCTTGTATATCCTTATGTGCTCAGTCTGAGCAGCATGTTCGCTATGACATGACTTTTGGTCCGATGATTGTGTTTTATTTGTCGTGGGTTCTAAGTTTGGTTGCTCCAAGGACAAAAGGAGCTGGTTTTCTGGTTTTCTGGTTTGATTTATTGGGGGTCTTTGGGTTAAGACCAAGAACTTTGGATTTGATTCAGTCAATAGATCTTTTACTATGTGATGCCAATTTTTTGTGCGTTTCAATGAACGGAAGTGACTAGTCCATTATATGCGAACCCTAAGCTGGTAGCTTACCGGATGCATTGATTAAGCCCGTCATACTTGGGAATCACTTATACAAGCCGTGGCCCCACTTTTTCGAGCAAGGCTTAGCCATACAAGCAGGTTGCCAAACAGAACAATGATGTCAGAGCAAATGTCATGTGCTTCTGATTCTGGTAACCATCTGATGCGATGGTTCGGATCGTTTTAGCGATATAACATAGCGAGTTAGAGCTGAACATGTGATGGTGTATAAAACAGGGGAGCAATCTGCAATGTAAGGCAGACAGATATGACGGATGAATATTACATTGCCAACGTTTACACTACTTGTAATACATCCAGATTACTGCACATTCAATATATCTTACCCTGATACCTTCCACAGATTTACCGTTTCTAGGTTCAGCAATTTCAAGGAGCCGATTCCATATGAGGTGCGATGTAGTGGCGTGGAGATATATATACTTACTGGTTGATATTTTGTGTGGATAGTTCAAACCCAAGCCATTCGGGGACTACGATATTGGTGTTAAGATTGAAGCTTGCGGTGTCCGCGGGTCTGATTTTCATGTTGTCGGTGGCGGCTGAAGCAACGATAAATGGCCCATTGTCGCCGGCCACGGTACGTTCTCTCTCCGTTTGTGATTCCCTTAACGCAACCGTTCATTCCATTTGTGTGTTCACGCTCTGTAATTAACACAAATACCACTCATCTTTCCCCCAACCACCAGAAATCATCGGCAAAGCCATCAAAGTAGACCCCAAAGTAACCAACATCACCCCCGGCGACCGCGTCGGCGTCAGCACCCAGATCTCCTGCCTCAAATGCCTTGACTGCCGCACCGGCAACGAAAACTACTACCTCCACAGCATCTACATTTATGCCGACGAATACGCCGACGGCAAACTCACACAGGGCGGTTACTTGTCGCATATCTGCGCGCACAAGTTATTCACCTATAAGATCACCGATGGTCTCAAGACGAGCGTGACGGCGCCCATGTTGTGCGCGGGCATGACGATGTACTCACTATCAAAAAGAAATGGTATTGGATCTAGGAAGAAGGTGGGGATCGTCGGGATTGGCGGGTTGGGGCATTTGGACTTGCGGTTTGCAAAGGCGTTGGAGGCGAGGGTTACCATCTTTACTCACTCGCCTAGTAAGATAGCCAATGCCAAGGCGCTGGGCGCCGATCATGTGGTTGTGACAAGGACGGATAGAAGGAAGAGTATGCGCGGAAGTTTGACCTAGTGATATTGACGGCGGATACCTATGCGTTGGATATTAACAAATACCCGGGATTGCTCAAGGTAAACCAAAAGTTCATTTCAGTAGGGTTTCCGGGTGGAGAAGGGTGGAAATTGCAGCCGATACAACTCATGGCGAACAGCGTCTTTGTTATATCAAGTCATCTCGGGTCTCGGGTAGAAATGGAGGAGATGTAGCAATTGGCTGTCGAAAAAAACGTCAAGACTTGGGTAGAAACCCTTCCAATCAGCGCCGAGAACGTTGGTAAGGCTTGTAAGTTGAAATCTCACCGCGGTAAGCTTTGCACGATACTGTCTTCATCCTAGTATCCCGTCTCAAGGACGGTAAGGTTCACTACAGGACCCACCTTGGTTGACTTCGACAAGCAGTTCAAATAAAGTAGATAGGACCGATAGAAAATCACGATAGAACACACTTATGTATAAACATGAACTATACTAGGCACCGTTACTAATTTAGAGAAAACTTTAATATAAATTCTTCGAATGGCTCAATAGCCAATTAATCGTACACTTGTGATGAGATGGTAAATGCGACGAAACAAACAAATCTAAATCCAAACCCTGCATTTTAATGGCTCATGACTTGGTAAAAACAAAGATGCCAATCGCAGTGTATATAAGTCCTACGCGAAATCCCAAACGTGGTGATAACCAGCGCCCAAATACCAAAAGAAAAAAAAGAAAAAAAAGCTAACAAAAACAGGTATTACACCCGAAGACGAGGACGGGCAGGTCCGGACATTCTGTTGACATAAGATTCCTAAATCTTGTCATGACCCTCCTCAACTGCCTCCAAGATAAGGTCACGAGCCAGCTCGACGTTGGCCTGAGAACCGACAATTTCAATGGCCTGGTCATCTGCGTTACTTTGGGGAACGTTGATTCTGCAGCCAGATTGGTTGCGGATAGACTTGACCTTACTGCCACCGGGACCGATGATGAAGCGGTAGTTGCGGGTGTCAGGAAGAGTCAGGAACGCAGTCACGTTGCTGTCTTTAGCTTGTGACAGAGCAGTCTGGATAGCTTTCTTGGCCTTCTCCATGTTTTCCAGAGGACCACGCAGAACCCAGGGAATCTCACCAGTCTCAGTAGAAACATTGTTGACGGTAACCCACGAGTAAGCGTCAGCCTGATCCTCCGGGGAGTCAGTGATTAGCGGCAGACCGCTGATGGAGCGGGTGACCTCAGGCTTAGCAGGAATCTCAACGCCATCGTGATCAACGCGGATACCAAAGTCGTTACGGAGACGACGGAAGAACTGGCCGTTGTTCGAAATGGAGTGGTGATGGGCACGGGGGACCATGACGGTCTCGCCCTCCTGCTCCTTGACCAGGTTAGCGATGTGAACCTTGGCAGGCTCAACGTTCTCAGGGCGGCCAGTGATTTTGATGGCAGTGCTGCCATCACCCTGACGGGGAATCTCAATGGTGACGGAGAATTGAGACTCAATCCCGTACTTGGTCTCACCACCACGACCAATAAGAGCACGATGCTTGTCGGTGGGAACGTCCAGGACCTCAGTGACCTGACTAGCCCACTCCTCCACCTTTGAGAGGATGGCAGTAATGAGTTTCTCAACGACCTCGCTGCGGCCCTCCAGCTTAACAGTGTTTCCATCAGAATCCTGCTTGGGGAACTGGATGGCACGGGCAAGATCACGGCGCTCGGTCGAGCCACCGGCAGCGGCGACAAGTTCGCGAATACCAGAGCCGCCAGCACCAATCAAAGCCTTGTGGTGCTTACGATCGATCTCAATGGTCCTGACAATGGTATCCTCAAAGATAGCCCGCTGCTCCTTAAGGGCCTTCTCAGCAGCCTGGACCTGAGCCTTCGTGCCCTTGATGGTGATTTCAACATCCTCAATATCACGATTGGCAGGGATGTCGATTCTGGCACCAGTGTTTTGGCGAAGCTGCTCAAGAGCATTGCCAGACTGGCCAATGATCGAGGGAACCTGTTTCTGCTTAACAGTCAAGGTAGCAGTGTACGAGTGCTCCTTGAGGTACTGGTACAGAGACTGGATCTCATCATAAGCAGACTCCACACCCTTGCTAGGACCACGAATGAGAACCTCATCAGCAGGCTGCTGACGGCGAGATTTGCCGGTATCACTGCCCTCATCATCATCACCGCTGTCAGAAGCCTTCGCAATGCGGGGGAAAATGATATGAACATTGTAGCGGGTCTGAAGACGGTTGATAGTGGAACCCTGAGCACCAATGAGCTCACGGTGGAACTTGGGTTCGACTCTCAGGACCTTGGTGGTCTCATCAGCCCAGGTCTTGGCCAGATTCAGGATGTGGAATTTAGCAGCGTTGGCCTTAGCCTGAGGACCCTTGAGTTCAATCTGGCCATCCTGAACCTGGATCTCAACATCGAAGCGATCACGAAGCTCGCGAATCTTTGAACCACCCTTGCCAATAAGGTGGTTGGCAAACTTCTGGGGGAAGTCAAAGGACAAAGTGAAGCCACGCTCCAGCTCGTCCTTCTGTTCCTGTTCCACAAACTTTTCGAGCTTAGCACCGAGTGCATTCACGGAACTAGCAGGGCCACGCAGAGTTATGCGAGTCCCATTGCTAGTGACACGAACAGGGAATTGGTCTGCGGGGAGCTTGTCATTCTCAGCCTTGATGAAACGGCGAAGACGCTCGTGGAACTTCAGGGGGACCTCAAGGACACCAGCAGCCAGCTGCTCCTGCTTTGAGATTAGGTCCTGCACATAGTCATTGGCCTTAGCCAGACCATACTTGAACTCGGAGATCTCAGCCGCGGTGGGAATGGTACGAGGGGCAACAAAGTTTCCAAGAACAGGTTCATTGTTCTCGTAAACGAGGACCACAGGAGCATTGGGCTCGTGATACTCGGGGACGACCATGTAGACGCCAAAGTCGTCGCGGACCTGGCTGCTGATGGTCTTACGCAGGTGAGCGTGGAAGAAAGGATCAATGTTAAAGGCGCGGACTCTGGAAGGCGGGTAGCTCGACAGGATGCACGTCAGCTCGGAACGTGCCGGAATGATATTCGAAGAGTCAGCAACGTACAGCTGCCAAGGCAGAGCACCGTGCTCAGAGTGAGGAGTATCAATGTATGCATTGTAGGTTCTCTCGATACCCGAGATAACATTCCTACTTTTCAGGTAGCGAGTGATGTGATGCGCATGGGCGGCAGAGCCACTGGGGGCATCACGGAAGATACGGCTAATATCAATAGGAGAGCACTGGATGCTCATAGCTAATTCTTCAAACTGCTTACTGGCAGCAGCAAGGGCATTGGAAGGGCCGATAACAGTGACGATATCATCATCATCGGCTGCAGAAGCAAGAACAGAACAGCCAGTCTTGTTGAAAAAAGTGTCGACTTCAGGAAAGCGGCCACCGAACAAGTATTGCTGACGGCCACGCTCAATGGGAACAGCGTTGCGCTTCAGCGACTTATGCAGGGTGGAAGCATGGTTCTCGATGGCAGCTTTAGCCTGGGCGACGGCACGGCGATCACCGCTCAGAAGTATGGCGGGGCCATCAGCGGAGGCAGTAAACTCGGCATCGCCAGCCGGAGCAATAGCAGTAGCAGGAGGCAAGTGGATCTTGACATCATGCTTACCCTCCAGGGTCTCAATAGAACGGCCATTGGGACCAGAAATAAAGGGGTAGAAAGCAGGAGGGATGCCACGGAGCTTGGTGCTAGAGTTTGCGCCCCGCTCTTTGACGATCTTGAGGATAAGGTCACGAGCCGACGCAGCAGCAAGGGTGTTTCCCTCAATGGTGACATCAATCTCGGCATCCTCGTCATCGTTAGAGACTACGGCGCCTATTTTGGGGAAGGTGATACGGGCACCAGTCTTCTCCTCGAGAGCCTTAATGGTAGCACCCTGTTTCCCGATGATGAAGGGTCTAACCGACTGGGGGATCGAGAAAGTGATGGAGCTCTGGATAGTCGGTATTGTTAGTTATTATAGATCTGATAATATAGATATAAACATGGCTTTGAAAGCAAGCATACCTTGCTACCAATCTGCTGGATCAAGTCCTTGAGCGCCTGCTGAGCGATGTCTTGGGGACCAGAGGCTTCAAAACGGATGTTACCGTTGGCTATGGGCGACATAGAAACAACCGCACGATATCTGCGGTTCAAATCCTTGATGACATCACCAAGGGGACGGCGAAGCTTCTCGCGAGGCAGGATATCCTGGGGGCGGCAATCAATGTGCTCAACCATACGACCAGGGATTTTGATCTGCGGAGCAGCCTGAGGAACAACAGATGCAGGCTCCTCAACGGGCGCAGCCTTGACAATGCTGCTACCGGTACCCCAAGAAGGAGTGGCCGTTGACTTAGAAGAGCCACCGCCGAGTTCAGGGTAAGCCTCATGGGAATCAAAGTCCAGTGCCTTCTTCTTGGGGCGCTGAGGAAGCGGCTGCTCGAGATCAGCATCGGGGACGTCTTCTACAGTGACAGGGTGAGGCTCATGGTGAGACTCGGCGTTATGGTGCTCAGTCAACATGCGATTGGCCATATCAGACGGCGTCGACTGATCAACGGAAGAAGCCATTTTTAGCGGATCGTGCAATCTTACGACTACGCGAGACAGGTGTTCAAAAGCGGGACCGAAACGGGACGAGCGGAAGTACGGGGTTGAAGAAACCCGCTAGAGATGAAAGATGCAAGTTAGATATTGATATTGATGAAATCGGACACCAAGTTCAGCCATAGCGGAGGGACAGCCGTGCTTCATGTCCGTGTCATCCGATCTCATGTCTATGGTAGTACAAAGTGAAGGGATACTCGACGGAAAACGGGCAGCGGCATACAATGGTCCACGAGGTGATGTTTGCTTCATGGTAGTACTGGGGTTAAGACAAATGACCTACTAGAAGTATAGATACTTAGGAGGAAATGGTGGTGACAGAGACACTCTGAACGACACAGAACTGTATCAATTGAGTATCAAGAAGGAATAATTATTTGAAGATGGAAGAAAATTTGATAACGATGAGTGTTTGGAGGAGGCGGAGGTATTTAGTTTTAGTCGTGGAACTTCTGAGAAGAGGGTGATGTGGAGCAAATTTTATTTACAGGGGTATGTGCGGCTCCAACAGGGGCTTACAATGCAAAGTCACCACCGATTGGGTAGGGAGTTACTTGTTCTCTTTCCAGAATGGATCGGACCTGCATCGTGAGACACAGCATGTCGTGCGCACGCCATTGCCATTTTGAAGTGAATGTTCGTGAAATCTCCAGAAACTTTGCAAAGATGACGCATCTCATCGGTTACCTATAATGGAGTTGCACTAATTCGTCTGTGTTTCTGGTTGCATCTAAACTCACCAGTGAAATTTTTGACTGTAACTGACATTTGCTCTCCAAATTAGAAGTCGCTAATAAATGGAGAGTATTTTGATGAAGTCGAAAATGTGTGATTATTAGGGTTGCAAGATCGTTTGTCACTGGGATAAACCGAAAACCCTTGGACTACTTTACGTGGTCCTGCAGGCAGGTCGTGTCTAAGGGCTAAAAATGGTTGCATCACCAAACATAATTGGCTACATTACTGTATTATGAACCTGATGAACCAAGTGATAACGCACACATATGGTACTTAGTTTTTGTCGACGTTATTAAATAGCCAGCCTTACTGTTCATCTTAAAAATATAGCCAATATGGCCACGATAAAGGCTATTGACGCCAGCACTGTAAGTTTGGAGATAGTTTAGAAAACAGTAGATTTTGCGTATTGACCAGTGACGTAGATCCATCGCATCCAATCAGGGCAAGTCATCGTAGATTTGTGCTCGGTAGCCAAGGAACTGATTGAGAACAGTGTAGATGCCGGTGCGACGAGTTTAGGTAAGCACACACTACCTGAGATCTCTTCTGACGTCATCGCATTCTAACAATATGAAGAGTTGAGGTTCAAGAATCAAGGCCTGGACTCCATCGAAGTCCAGGACAACGGCTCCGGCATCAGCCCCGAAAACTATGCTGGTATAGGTCTGAAGCATCACACATCCAAGCTTTCTACATATGAAGACATCTCAGATCTCCAGACTTTTGGGTTCAGAGGTGAAGCCGTTTCCTCACTTTGCGCCCTAAGTCACGTCACCGTCATAACATGCCGAGACCAGGATGTTCCCAAGGGCGCGAAGCTCAAGTTCAACAGCCAGGGCGTCCTTAAAGATACCTCTGTCGTTGCTGCGCAACGAGGAACAACGGTTATTATCGAGAACCTGTTTTACAATCTCCCCGTTCGCCGAAAAGAACTCGAACGAAACATCAAACGGGAGTGGAACAAACTTATTGCTTTGCTCAACCAATATGCTTGTATTCAAACGAATCTCAAATTCACGGTGTCGCAGCAGCCGACAAAGGGGAAGAAAGTTATGTTATTTTCGACAAAGGGAAATGCCAATACGCGGGAGAACATTATCAACGTCTTTGGTGCTAAGACAATGCAAGCTTTGGTATCCCTAGACTTGACGTTGGAACTTAAGCCCACCACATCCAGCTTGATCACCGGGACCCTGAGAAAGACATCGACGAATGAGGTTCATATTGTCGGTTATGTATCCCGACCAGCTCATGGCGAGGGACGCCAGACGCCAGATCGTCAGATGTTCTACGTCAACGGGAGACCCTGTGGTCTACCACAATTTGCAAAGGTCTTCAACGAAGTCTACAGATCCTACAACTCGTCACAATCACCATTTATCTTGGCTAATATCCAGATGGACACTCACATGTATGACGTCAATGTTAGTCCGGACAAGCGTACGATTCTGCTACACGACCAAGGCCACATGCTCGAGAAGTTGAAAGAGGCTCTGTCTGAGCTATTCGCTAATCAAGATTACACAGTCCCAGTAGCCAAGTTGTGGTCTACGAAGAAAACACCAGGGAGCTCCTTACACACAGATGCCCCCGGGACCCCATCGAAAAGTCCACTGTTGGGGGGAAAAGGATCGGAGACATTACGTAGCTTTACGACACTAGCCAAGACTGAAACCGAAACGCTTGGTCGTCGTACTTCCATGTTGCGGAACCAGACCGATACAAGTACACAGAAAGATAAGGATGATGAGGATAATGGTAATGAAGGGTTTACACCAAAAGCCAAGAGTATTTCGGATTCTCTGGCTGCATTTTCAGCCAATGCGCCGAAGCCGTTGGCACAGCCAAAGCTGGATCAGTTTGTTAGTGGGGGGTCGCCTAAAGAGAACACACCTGCTGCAAAGATCAAGATCACAGCTGCTTCTGAGATTCTGAAGGAACAGGAAGACATCGAGATGAAAGATGCAGGAGAAGAAAAATCCGAGCCTGTCGAGGCCAAACAAGAAAGACAATATTCGGAAACTAGACATGGCATGGCATTTACAGAACCTGCTTCTGGGCCAACAGAAGACGAGGAAGATGACAGCCTCTTTGTCCGTGACACTTCTCCCGCTGAAAGGAGACCAAGGCAACAAGAACTCGTCGAAGAAAACATGGATGAAGACATTTCCGATGAAATCATTAATAACATCGGCCGCCGAAAACAACCCGATATGATCCCCCGCGTCCTAGTCAACGGACGCTATCACCGTCCCTCTGACATAGCCACCATTAGTATTGGCAGTAGTACCGTGACCAAGGTCATTGGGAGAAGTGCGGGGTCAAAGAATGCGCCGGCGGGTATCTCGGTGGGTAAGAGTTTAGGACGGAGTTCGAGTTTGCCGCAGAGGAGTAAGGGCAAGCCGAGTTTTAGGGGAAGATTGGCGGAGATGTTTGCGTTACAGGGTGGAAAGAAGCAGCAGGATGCTGACGAAGAGGAAGGTGAAGATGAAGAGGTAGAGGAGGAAGAAGAAGATGAGGGTATCGAGGCGGATCAGGAGCCGACGCTTAATGAGGCGACCCGTATGCTTGAGAGACGAGCGGCTGCACAAACCAATAAACTTCCAGCATTTAAACAGCCAACCCGCACAGCTAGTCGCAAGCGGGCGGCGGAATCCGACCCTGAATCCGGAGACGATGTTAACACTAGACCGGTTGAGGATTTGCCACTACCAGACAAGGATGGTGATATCGAGCTCTCTAATGCAACTGAAGCTGTAATGCCAACATCTAAAGCTGACCTAGAAGATACGCCGAGGCCACAAACTCGTATCGTCGTACCTGCAGATGTTGATACTTCGATGAAAGCCACGATGGCTGCTGCCCCAAGATTTGGAAAACATGCAACAGTGAATCTGGTCCAAAGCATCAAGACAAGCGAAGACTCTATCATTTCCCGGATGTATGCTCTTCAAAAGGCACTTTCCTTTGTGCCAACAGATACATCAAACGAACACGCTGACGACACCAAACCCGACGACCCTACAGCCCCCGATGCGGAAGAAAAGCTCTCTTTGACAATCTCGAAGGGCGACTTCAACCGCATGAAGATCATCGGCCAATTCAACCTGGGTTTCATCCTCGCGGTTCGCCCAGGAACTATCGCCGATGATACCGATGATTCAGATCATCAAAATAACGAAGGACGCAACGATGAGATCTTTATCATTGACCAGCACGCCACAGACGAAAAATACAACTTCGAGCGGCTCCAGGCGACGACGATAATGCAGTCGCAGCGCCTGGTGAATCCGAAGTCGCTGGAGCTGACGGCGTTGGAGGAGGAAATTATCATTGAGAACAGGGCAGCCTTGGAGGCAAACGGGTTTGACGTGGCGGTTGATATGTCGGGGGATATCCCCGTGGGATCTCGATGCCAACTGCTTGCCCTCCCGTTATCCAAGGAGACAACTTTCACACTGTCTGATCTCGAGGAGCTTATTTCCTTTCTGAGCGACAACCAGTCGTCCCTAAGTAACGGCAGCGACGCCGCGTTATCCTCCTTTGCCATGCCATCAGCCTCCTTTGGCGAGGCGGCGAAGAAGCTAACGGCAATCCCACGGCCGAGCAAGGTGCGTAAGATGTTTGCAATGCGGGCGTGCCGAAGTAGCGTGATGATTGGGCGGGCGTTGACGCAGGGGAAGATGGAAGCGTTGGTGAGGCATATGGGGGAGTTGGATAAGCCGTGGAATTGCCCACATGGGCGGCCGACGATGCGGCATCTGTATGGGTTAGCGGGGTGGAAGGGGTGGGGGAAGGATTGTTATGACAGGGAAGCAGGGAAGATTTCGTGGGGGGAGTATGCTGTGGAAAATGAGTGAATGGATGGATGAGGATACATTATAGAGAGAATATAGGTGTCATTTTTTGTCCATGGGGAGGTTTCACTGTGCTTGGGGAAATTGTGACAGTCAAGGACATCCGTGTGTCTCCACCTACCAGAGTCTCGGATTACCGAAGATCTCGTGATGATGTTGTTTCTTAATGGTGTAAAAATAGCCCATAGCCCGGTACCACAGAGCCGAAGATTGCAGATCTGCCCGGATTAGGGTTGGTGCGGGTTAAATATAGGAACTTAGGTTTCCCGGAGAGAATCCATTGACGGAAGTGGTCGTGTCACACGGGGATGTTGATTAGGGCGGAGGGTAGGTGGGCGATGGGATGTGATGGGATGGCGCAGTTTGGACTAGTGTTCAAGACGGCAATGGTATATGACTGTGGGGATCACCCGACTGCCCCATCGATCGATGTACAGCTACGTACGTCTGAGCATCGATCGATGTACAGCTACGTACGTCTGAGCATCGATCGATGTACAGCTACGT